>JASPKP010006940.1:0-2500 GCA_030674155.1 Stramonita haemastoma
AACACCAAAACCAGCCAACTAGCCAACCCCCAAAGCAAGTAAGCAAAAAAGGCAACCAGCCAGGCAGCCAACTCACTATCATCCAGTCAAAGACCAAGCCAAGCAATAATAAACATATTAAAACATGTTTCACCTTTCGAAAGATTATGCCATTTTATGCCGGTGGGAGCGGATGACAATTTAAAAATAAACTACATGCCCACGGGGGACTGGATGTTGAAAGAAAAAGGCACTTGAGGGTAAGTTATTCTCCAGTTCTTCACCTTCACTTATCCCGTAGTCTAGAAGACCATTGTGGCACCAATGAAGATTTGCAACCACCTTCCTCCATCCTGGAATTTAAAAGAAATGATCAAAATATAATTATAAAAGTGAAAAAAAGGAGAGGAGAGGAAGGGCAAATAGTTCAGATGCATGTCAGTTGACTCTGTATAGGAGATCAAAAGAACACATGAAAAAAGATTAATACCATTAAAACAAAAAAAACGACAGAAATGGAAGAAGAAAAGGGTAAAAAAAAAAAAGTGAATAAGGAAACAAGAAAAATGTTCAAAGCAAACAAAATACAACACAGGCAAACAGACAAACAAACAAATCAATTAATACTCATTTGACTCTGTTTCAAAAGGGGACTTTTTGATACAGTTAAGTCACGTGTCTACGAGACCAAAATTCTAGCAGTGTTCAAAAAGAGAGAAACTTTTCTTGATTTCAGATACATTATTTTAAGCTTCACCATGAATTGTGGATGCTTAAGTATCATAACGATCACTCTACTTACATACGCAGTTCTTACTTGATTTATCAATCAACTTTTTAGATAAAAAGTCGACTTGCAAATCAAATGAGATATCTATCTCTTTTTTAACTCTACATTTGATCTAAAACAAAGATTAAAATTAAAAAACACGACGCAACATTCAGTTAATTTGTATTTCCTTTTACATACACACCCACACAGACACACAGACAAAACACACACATAACACGCACGCCACACACACGCACGGGGCCGAACACACACACACACACACACACACACACACACAGTGCTTTTACATGTAGTTTGCAATTCTTCAGCTTACAGTTTTAGATTTTAAAGTTCTCTATTGTTCGATTGTTTTTGTTATTATTTGCATTTCTTATGCCATGTTTTGCAACATTCTTGTTATATAGTTTTTGTAATCAGTCTTCTTATATACATAATTACCAACACACTTTTTTAAAACCCTTATCTCTTTATTGCCCCCCCCCCCTCCCCTCGTCTAATATCACTTTAAGTGTACAGACGTAAAATCAAAGACACACACAGTGCTTATTCCATTATCCTCGATATAAAAGAATAAAATAAATAAAATAAAACACACCAACAAAACACACCCCAACACACACACACACACACACACACACACACACACACACACACACACACACACACACACACACACACACACCTCCCCTCACCCTCACCAAATTTCTACCTTTAGTTTGTCTTTCCCTTGAATCAGTGCTTCCCTGTCTATATGTTAACTAGCAACCTTCCTCTAAGTAACCCTACTATCTTTGATCCCCCAACCCCCCACCCCCCCCCTAACACACACACACACACACACACACACATACACACACACCACACGCACACGCACACGTGCACACACACACACACACAACACACACACACACACACACACACACACACACACAACACCACAACGCACGCACACACACAAAACCACCACACACACACACAAAACACACACACACACACACACACACAACACAAAAACACACACACACACACACACTTCGACCCCCTTTCCACGTCACTTCCACCATCTCCCCCCTCCCCATTTCCCCAAGGTCATCAGAGTCGCTCTGGGACCAGACTCTGCAGGACAGGAGACAGAGGTGTTGCTGTGGAACCATCAGCAGAGGGCGGCACACAGACTGATGGAAGAGCGTTCCGCCATGGGGGTTGTTCTAGCAATGTGACTCCCTCCTTACGATAGCACTCATTCATTTTTGCTTTACTCTGTGTGTTCATGCAGGGATAGACGAGAAGAAGAAAAGAAGAGAAGAAGAAGAATTGCAAAATATAAAAATAATTTCAAAGTAGAAGAATAATGGCAAAGACGAAAAATTGCAAAGAAGAATTGAGAAGAAAAAGCTGAAGAAAAATTGCGATGAAGAATTGAAAAAAAGAAAAAGAATTGCAACGAAAAAAGAAAAAAATACTGTTGAAAACAACATCTTGTAGTCGCTACATTTTGCGCCGTGCTTATATCTTTTGTGGAGATAAAAGAATAAAAGAAACAAAGTCATACAAAGAAAGTGGAGAATATTCTTACACAAAAACAAGCATGCAATGCTTTGAATAATGTAATGTCTCTACAAAAGGCGATTTTGTATTATTCTTTTTTTGTAAGTCAGAAACAAGAAGAGGCACTGAAACATTCATACTTTTGTTAAAAGACGGTGGCGGTGTAGCCTAGTGGTTAGA
>JASPKP010006941.1:0-2500 GCA_030674155.1 Stramonita haemastoma
AATGATGGTGGTGGTGGTGGTGGTGGTAATGATGGTGGTGGTGGTGGTAATGATGGTGGTGGTGGTGGTGGTGGTAATGGTGGTGGTGGTGGTGGTGGTGGTGGTGGTAATGGAGGTGGTGGTGGTAAAGGTTGTGGTGGTGTTGGTGGTAATGGTGGTGGTGGTAGTGGTAATGGTGGTGGTGGTGGTAAAGGTGGTGGTGGTGGTGGTGGTAATGGTGGTGGTGGTAATGGTTTAGGTAGTGGTGGTGATGGTGGTGGTGTTAGTGTTGGTGAGCGGTCAAGTTTTCAAATCTTTCTTTTATTCACACACACACACACACACACACACACAACACACACACACACACACACACACACACACACACACACACACACACACACACTTTCTCTCTCTCCTCTCTCTCTCTCTCTCTCTCTCTCTCTCTCTCTCTCTCCTCTCTCTCTCTCTCTCTCTCTCTCTCTCTCTCTCTCTCTCTCTCTCTCTCTCCTCTCTCCCCCGGGAGGGATAGCCTAGTGGTCAGAACATTGCGCTCGCAAATTTACGACCCGGGTTCGAGTCCGGTAGAGGAGATTTTTCTCCTGGAGTTAACATTAGTGCTGACTCCACCCTCCCTAAATGTCTTTCGGATGAGACTTTAAACCGAGGCCCCGTGTGCGAACGCACGCAGAACATCTTACGCACACGTTAAATCCTGTTCCGCAAACGTAAGAGTAGGCCATCGTGTGCCGGTTGGAACAGATGACATACAAAACTGCATACACACGGGGACTGAATGTAAAAAAGCACAAGAGTGCTTATCCCATTATCCTCGATATATAAAAGAATAAATCAAATCAAATTAAAACTCTCTCTCTCTCTCTCTCTCTCTCTCTCTCTCTCCTCTCTCTCTCTCTCTCTCTCTCTCTCTCTCTCCTCTCCTCTCTCTCTCTCTCTCTCTCTCTCTCTCTCTCTCCAGACAGAGACACTTACTTACACACACATATATAAACACACACACACATATACACACGCACACATACACACACACACACCACACACACACACACACACACACACACACACACACACACACACACACACATATTTCGACCATACTGCACAACGATGGGAATCAATTTCATTTGTTTTGCCTTGCTGAATCTCGACTCTCACCACACGTAACTGACACATGCATGAATATCCCAGGATATCAGATCTTTCGACAGGATCCACACAAGCCCAAGTCCACTGGGTTATTAACATATTTTGCTTCTTCACTGAGTTGTAAAAGACTATACAACTTTGATGTTTATGACATTGAATCGGTTTGGATTGAAATAAAATTAAAACACAATAGTCCAATATTAATAGGATTCATATACAGAAATCCTTCGGAAACCACAGAATGGTTTGAAAAATTCAACTCTCTTATGGATGAAGTGACACTTTTAAACTATGAAACAATTATTCTTGGGGATTTTAACATCGATTTATTAAAACCCAAGCCTAAATGGAGTCACAACATTACTATGCATGGCCTGGAACAACTAATAGACAAACCAACTCGGGTAACAGATAACTCTAGAACATTGATAGATCATATCTATACTACTACAAAACAAAACATAGCAGAAGTATGTGCCCCCTCCTGTGGATGCAGTGATCACAATTCTGTGTGTTTTACTTGGTTTAAACATCGTGTCAAAATTCCCAAAGTTGGACATAAAACCATCTTTTACAGAAAATTTAATAACTTCAGCGAACAAGACTTTCTTTCAGACTTGATAAACTCGCCATTCCAAGACATTTATCAAATCAGAGACCCCAATGAAGCTGCAGAATTCTGGATTACCACATTTATATCAGTGTATGATAGGCATGCCCCCTTCATCAAAAAAAGAGTTAAAGAAAAAATTAAACCTCCTTGGATAACAAAAGACATAGAGTCTGAAATGCGCTTAAGAGACCATTTGAAAACCCATGGTACAAAAGAAGAATTTAAAATGCAAAGAAACAAAGTAACTTCACTAAAACGCAGATCAAAACGTGATTACTTTCAAAAACTGTTAATCACAACTACCGACTCTCGCCAGGTATGGAAAGCCATCAATATTTTAAATAATAGACCTATATCAAAAAGCCAAAAGACAGTTAAAGACATAACAGCTGATGAACTGAACACCCCATTTCTCAAACATCGCTACTAAAATCATATCATGCGATAAGTCAAATGAAAATGATCTCCAATACTTAGAACAATATATTGATTCAAAAGAAATTAAATTCCCGGTTGAATTATTGCCAATGACAATTAAAGACGTGTTGGAAAGTCTATCTCTCAACAAAAATTCCAGAACACGTGACCTTGACAATCTGGATGGAAAAATATTGAAACTTTCTGGTCCTATTATAGCTGAAACACTGACATATCTATATAACTTGTGCATAGATAAAAGCAACTTTCCTCTCATATTTAAAAAGGCAAAAGTCATACCAGTCCACAAATCAGGAGATTCCT
>JASPKP010006941.1:7500-10000 GCA_030674155.1 Stramonita haemastoma
CCGTTGGAGTTTATATCACTACTGACTCCACTATTTCCCAAAGACCTTTGGATGAGACTATAAACCGAGGCCCCGTGTGCGAACACACGCAGAACAACTTTGCTCAGACGTTAAATCCTGTTCCGCTTTTCCTAAGAGTAGGCCATTTTGTGCCGGTGGGAACAGATGACAAGATTTACAAAAGTGCATACACATGGGGACTGGGTGTAAAAAATCATTTTTACTAATTTCACACAGACACAGACACAGACACACAGACACAGACACACAGATACAGACAGAGACACACAGACACACAGACACACAGACACACAGACACAGACACAGACACAGACACAGACACACACACACACACACACACACACACACACACACACACACACACACACACACACACACACACACACACCTTTCGACTTTACTCTCTCTCTCTCTCTCTCTCCCTCTCTCTCTCTCTCTCTCTCTCTCTCTCTCTCTCCTCTCCTCTCTCTCTCTCTCTCTCTCTCTCTCTCTCTCTCTCTCTCTCTCTCTCTTCTCCTCTCTCTCCTCTCTCTCTCTCGATAGCCTAGTGGTCAAAACATTGCGCTGGCAATTTGACGACCCGGGTCCGAGTCCGGTCGAGGAGATTTTTCTCCTGGAGTTAACATCAGTGCTGACTCCACTTTCCCCAAAAGTCCTTCGGATGAGACTTTAAACCGAGGCCCCGTGTGCGAACGCACGTAGAACATCTTGCGCACACGTTAAATCCTTTTCCGCTTTTCGTAAGAGTAGGCCATCGTGTGCCGGTGGTGGGAACAGATGACAATATTTACAAAACTGCATACACACAGGGACCGGATGAAACCCCCCCCCACATGATTGCTTATACTGTTATCCTCGACATAAAAGATTAAAATTTAAAAAAATAAATAAATACATAAATAAAATCTCTCTCTTTTTTCTCTGCAGCCTCCCTACAAGCATGTTGTCAGCCTGCTGCTATGTGGGACTGGTGCTGATGGCGGGGCTACTGTCCTCCTTCACGCCCGCTTTCTCACACAACCTCCCCCAGGACACCCGCCAACGTAGTACCCGCACTGACCTCCACGTGCCCAGGCCTTTGACCTCCCCTGGTGCCATTAGCCGACTCCTCGGTGTGAAAAAGAGGAAAGGACCCTTATGCTGCCAGTGCGATGAACCTCAATGTGTCCTCGGCAAATGAAAGTGAAAGTGTCCCTTTGTTTTCTTTTGTTTTAATTAACAAAGAAAATATGGATGGACACTTCAAAAAAAAAAAAAAGTCCTCATGAATTTTTGTGTGTGTACTTGTCGTTTTAAACTACTGGGAGACAATGTGGTTATAGTGGTGGTGGTGGTGGTGTGGTGGTGGTGGTTGTGGTGATGGTGGTGGTGGTGGTGGTAATGGTGGTGGTGGTGTTGATGGTAATGGTGGTGGTGGTGGTGGTAATGGAGGTGGTGGTGGTAAAGGTTGTGGTGGTGTTGGTGGTAATGATGGTGGTGGTGGTGGTGGTGGTAATGATGGTGGTGGTGGTGGTGGTGGTAATGATGGTGGTGGTGGTGGTAATGATGGTGGTGGTGGTGGTGGTGGTAATGGTGGTGGTGGTGGTGGTGGTGGTGGTGGTAATGGAGGTGGTGGTGGTAAAGGTTGTGGTGGTGTTGGTGGTAATGGTGGTGGTGGTAGTGGTAATGGTGGTGGTGGTGGTAAAGGTGGTGGTGGTGGTGGTGGTAATGGTGGTGGTGGTAATGGTTTAGGTAGTGGTGGTGATGGTGGTGGTGTTAGTGTTGGTGAGCGGTCAAGTTTTCAAATCTTTCTTTTATTCACAACACACACCACACACACACACACACACACACACACACACACACACACACACACACACACACACACACACACATTCCTCTCCTCTCTCTCTCTCTCTCTCTCTCTCTCTCTCTCTCTCTCTCTCTCTCCTCTCTCTCTCTCTCTCTCTCTCTCTCTCTCTCTCTCTCTCTCTCTCTCTCTCTCTTCTCTCTCTCCTCTCTCCTCTCTCTCTCTCTCTCTCTCTCTCCCCCGGGAGGGATAGCCTATCGGTCAGAACATTGCGCTCGCAAATTTACGACCCGGGTTCGAGTCCGGTAGAGGAGATTTTTCTCCTGGAGTTAACATTAGTGCTGACTCCACCCTCCCTAAATGTCTTTCGGATGAGACTTTAAACCGAGGCCCCGTGTGCGAACGCACGCAGAACATCTTACGCACACGTTAAATCCTGTTCCGCAAACGTAAGAGTAGGCCATCGTGTGCCGGTTGGAACAGATGACATACAAAACTGCATACACACGGGGACTGAATGTAAAAAAGCACAAGAGTGCTTATCCCATTATCCTCGATATAAAAGAATAAATCAAATCAAATTAAAACTCTCTCTCTCTCTCTCTCTCTCTCTCTCTCTCTCCTCTCTCTCCTCTCTCTCTCTCTCTCTCTCTCTCTCTCTCTCTTCCTCTCTCTCTCTCTCTCTCAGAC
>JASPKP010006942.1:0-13482 GCA_030674155.1 Stramonita haemastoma
TTTTTTTTAAATTTTTTTATTTTTTTTTTTATTGAGGAAAAAGGAATAAGCACTCTCAGCTTTTTTACATCCAGTCCCGGGGTGTGTATGCAGTTTTGTAAATCTTGTCATCATTCTTACCGGCACACGAGGGCCCCACGCTTAAAAAAAGCAAACAGGTTTTAAATGTGGAAAGATGTTCTGTGTGCGTTTGCCCGGGGCCTCGTTTTATTTCTCCCAAAAGCTTTTGGGGGGGAGGGGAGTTGGCCGTGTTAATCCATGGGAAAAAAACCCCCTTAAAAAGGGAATAAAAACCGGGGGTCATCAAATTGTGGCGAAATGTTCTGACCACTAGGCTATACATTCACCCCCTGTGTTATGCATTTTTGTAAGGTTTTTTTTATCTGTTCCTTCGGCACAAAATGGCTCTCTCCGGGGAAAAAAAACGGTTTTAACATGCCGCAAGATGTTTTTCGTGCTTCGCCACAGGATGATTTATGTCTTCCCGGGTTTTGGGGGGGGTGAAGCAGGTGGAACTTAGAGGGGTATCTTTTTGGGGGGGGGGGGGGGGTGGGGGGGTTTGGAAAAAGGAAAATTTAAAAGGGGGTTTTCCGTTTTTTGGGGTTTTTTTTGGGGGATTTTTTGGGTGTTTTTTTCTTTTTACCGTGTTTATTGTGAAGTATTAGGTAGGAAGGATTTTTTTGTGACTGTATGTCTGGTATTATTTCGGGGTTGTTTTGGTTTTATGATAGGATTGTTCTACGTGTATGTCCCTGGGTTGTTTACTATTATATTTTTTGAAGTACTTATTTTATAGGGAAAGGGGTTTTTTTGTGACTGTTGTCCTGGTATTATTTTCTTGGGTTTTTGTGAAGTACTTTGGATAGGAAAGGGTTTTTTTTTTTGGACTGTATGTTGGGATTATTTTCTTGGGTTTTTTGTGAAGTACTTTGGATAGGAAGGGTTTTTTGTGATGATGTCCCGGTTTATTTATGTTTATATTTTGGAAATACTTAGGTAGGAAAATTTTTCTGTGACTGTATGTCCTGGTATTATTTACTGGTTTTAAATTTGAAGTACTTTATGGAAAAAATTTTTCTGTACTGTATGTCCTGGTATTTTTTACTGTTTATTTGGGGGAGTATTTGATAGGCAGGATTTTTCTTTTACTGTATGTCCTGGTATTTTTTTATGTGTTATTTGTGAAGTCTTTGGGGGAGGATTTTTCTGTGAAGTATGTCCGGGGTATTATTTACTTGTTTTATTGTGAGGGGTTTTGGGTCATGAGCTGGCGTGTTTGCTTTTGTGTCTTTGTTAGGGAAAATGTTGTAGTTGACCAATGCCCGGGAAATTGATTTTTGCTTGGTTGGGAAAGTTAAAATCCTTGTTATCAAATTAAATTTTGGAGCCAATTGTTGTGCATGCTTTTATCTGCCTCACTTCTTCACATGGATCAGCCTGATGGAATTATGTATGAAGAAATCTCCCATTGCACACAGTGCTGATGTGATATTTGAAAAATCTCCCATGCACACAAGTGCTGATTGATATTATGAAAAATTTTCCTACATGCACACACGTCTGATGTGTATTTGAAAAATCTCCTACATGCACACCAGTAGTGATGTGATTGCATGAAGAAATCCATAGTGCGTCCGGGATAATTCACACAGCGCAGTGTTTTACACGCTTTGAAAGAAGCGCCAAAGAAAAAAAGGGAAAGGTGCAAGTTGTTTCCCTTTTCATTTGTTTTCAAACTTGTCGTGGGAAAATTTCCGGATTTTGATGCTTTGTACCTGAAAATGAAAAACTGTAAGCATGCCCCTGGTGTTTTGGGTTTATTTCTGTGTCCTGTTGTGGTAACTGACGGGTGTGAAATGGTTGTTCCGTGATGTGGAAAGGTTTTTATGGGTTTTACGTTTTAGGGTTGATGGGCAAAGGGGTTTTACCGTCATGTGGGGTTTTGTGAAAAGGTTGTCCGTGTCATTTGGGGGGCCCCCCCCCAAAAAAGGGGGGCCCTTTTATGGGTAACTTTTGGGGGCCAATAATATTCGGGCTTATTTACAAAAAGGGGGGGGTTTTTTGGGGGGTTTGTCTTTCCCCTTTTTTTTTTTCCCCCCCCGCCACCCCCCCTTCCCCCCCCCCCCTTTCCCCCTTTTCCCTTTCCCCCCTTTGGGGGGGGGGGGGGTTTTAAAAGTTTTAAAGGGGAAAAAAGGGAATAAAAAATTGAAAAGAAAGGGGAAATAAAAAAAAAAAAGGGGGAAAAAAGGGAAAAAAAAGGGAAAGAAAGGCGGGGGGAAAAAGGGGGGAAAAAACCAAAAACAAAAAAAAATTTAAAAAGTTTACAGAGGGAACGGGGAAAGAAAAGGGGGAAAAAATTTTAAAAAAAAGGGGGAAAAAAAAAAAGGGGGAAAAAAAAGGGAAAAAAGGCAAAAAACAAGGAAAAATGGGGAAAAAAAAGGGAAGGGAGAGGAAGAGAAAGAAAAAACGGGAAAAAAAAAGAAAAAAAGGGGGGGAAAAAATGGAAAACCAAAAGGGGAAAAAAGGGCAAAAAACAAAAAAAAGGGGGAAAACCAAAAAAAAAAACCCCCCCCCCAAAAAAAAAAAAAAACCCCCCAAAAAAAAAAAAAAAAAAAAGGGGGGGGGGGCCCCCCCCAAAAAAAAACTTTTTTTCCCCCCCGGGGGGCCCCCCCCCCCGGGGCCCCCAAAAAAAATAAAAAAACCCCCCCCCCTCCCCCCCCCAAAAAAAAAACCCCCCCCAAAAAAACCAAAAAGGCCCCCCGGGGGGAAAAAAAAAAAAAAAAACCCCGGGCCCCCCCCCAAAAAAAAAAATCCCCCCCCCCCCCAAAAAAACCCCGTGGGGCCCAAAAAACCCCCCCGGGGGGGCCCCCCCCCCCGGGGGGGGAAAAAAAAAAAAGCCCCCACCCCCCCCCCCCCCCCTTTCAACCTCTTTTTTCCCCCCCCCCTTCCTTTTCCCCCCCCCTCTTTTTCCTCTCTCCCCCCCCCTTTCTCCTCTCTCCTCCTCTCTCCCCTTCTCTTTTCTCCCCCTCTCCCCCCCCTTTTTCTCTTTTTCCCCTTTTTTTCCCCCCCCCCCCTTTTTCTCTCCCCCCCCCCCCTTTCTCTCCCCCTTTTTCCTCTCCCCTCCTCCCCTCCCCTTTTCCTCTCTCCCCCCCTCCCCCCTCTCTTCCCCCTCCCCCCCCTCTCCTCCTTCCCCTCCTCTCTCCTCCCTTCTCTCTCTCTCTCCCTCTCCTTCCTCCCTTCCTCCCCTTCCCCCCTCTCCCTCTCTCCCTCTCTCTCCCTCTCTCTCTCCCCTCTCTCTCTCTCTCTCTCTCTCTCTCCCTCTCTCTCCCCTCTCTCCCCTCTCTTCCCTCTCTCCCCCTCTCTCTCCCTCTCTCTCCCCTCTCTCTCTCTCTCTCCCTCTCTCTCTTCTCTCTCCCTCTCTCTCTCCCTCTCTCTCTCTCCCTCTCTCTCTCCCTCTCTCTCTCTCCCTGGGGATTCGGTGAGCTGATTTCGTGGCGACCGGACGTATTTTTTTGCGCTCTCTCCAGCCACACACTGAACTGAATGGTTGAGCTGATTTTTTGGACTTTGAAAAAATTCAAACCCAGGCCTGTACATTAAACATTCGCAAACTGAAACTGTTTATCTGACTTTTTGGACTTAGAAAAATCACAACCCAATCATGCCATCCAGTCATAAAGGCCAGCGGAACACCTGCGGCAAGACAAAACAGGCAGCTGGATGAGCTAAAATCTAAGTTTTCCGAGTTGACCAGCTCAATGGCTGATGTTCAAGCGTGGTGCCAGACCCAGCTTACTGAAAACAGGGATTTGAAAAACTCGGTAAATCAAACTCTCCACCAGTACGTCAAATCAACTGCAAGATACCAGTGAACACCAGAGAATAATAGATGACAACATCACCACTTTGTACGACTGGTGTAGGTCACTTCAAGAAGAGAATAACACACTGAGGAACGATATTGCCAGATTGACAGACCACGTCAGGAAGTCAGCCCATGAGGTCTGAGCAGTCACAGGCAGGACCAGCTACAGTCTCGCAGGAAGACCTTTCGGAAATCCTGAAATGGTGTCAATCAATTCAAGCTGATAATGATGCCTTAAAAGAAGATGTCAATATCTCTCGTCTACATGTGACACACTAGAAAACCAGTGTGGAAGACTGCTTGACTGGAACACTCACATTGATGACAAAAGTACCCACCATGGACAAAAAGCTGGAAAAACTGGAAGCAAGTGCACGAGCTTCCAACATCAAGTTCTTCAATGTGTTTGAGGGCAACAGCAAGAATGAAGGAGACTGTGCCCGACAGGTAGTGCAGCTGCTGAACCGCTTCTACCCCAGCAAGGTATGGACCACCGATGATGTGGAGACAGCCAGACGGGTGGGCCCGAGAAGAACAGCTCTCACGCCAGACCTCTCATTGCCACAATGCATAGGTGGCGAGACAAGATGTTCGTGTTAAGAGACCGGGGAGAGGGAAGGAGATGGCTGACGCCCTCAACATCCATGTGGCCACAGACTTGACAGACAACCAGTATGACATCCTCAGGGAAGAAAAGATGGCGGGTAGAAAGGCCTTTTTCTACAATGGCCGCCTGCATTACCACAGAGAGAACAGGTCGCATTGGTCTACCAACCACAGTTACAGAAAACAGAGGGAAAAGAGAAGAGGAAAGACATCTGTCTAAAGACAGACAGTGGGACAGGAACCACAGGGAAGACAAACGAAATAAACATCACCACGAAGACAGACAGGAGGACAGAAAACCACAGTGAAGAAAAGCAAGACAGATACCACTATGAAGACAGACGGCAAGACAGAAACAACAGGGAAGACAAACAAGATCACTATAATGACAGACAGCAGGTCAGATCCTACAGTGAAGAAAAGCGGAGCCGATATCTTTTTTGAAGACAGACAGCAGGACAGAAACCACAACGAAGGGCAAACAGAACATGTATCTTTATGAAGACAGACAACAGGACGGCTTATTTCAAGAACACAGGGGACAGGAACAACAGCAGGAAAGACATAATCATGCTAATAGACAACCGCAGTACCAACAGGAATGCATGGAAAGTGAAGCTCCTCATGAAGATGAAGAACACTATGGATGCGACATAGAATGGCAACAGAACAACCATTTACCTGCTGCTGCACCTGGTCACAGGGACAGAGGGTCAGAAGAGCCAAGGAACCAGTCCTTGGATCAGAAAGACGATGAAAAGAACGCCTACAGGAAGGAACAACAGGGGCAGAGTAAAACGAAGGTGCATACCTCTTACTTGGGAACAAACAGCAGAAAGTCACGTGCAAAACATCCCATGAAGATGCCAGATCAACAAGATGGAACTATGGTTCGAATCCTGGGTGGAACCAAACATCGGACATGTCATCCTCAAAGGAGGCTGGCAGCGACTTACAAAGCCAAATTAAACGAAATGTCGTCAGTCTTTCCAACTTATGCAGTATGCATGAATTCCCCCCCCTGAACAGAGAGTCACTAGCGAGGACAGCTCCTCAGAAGGCTACAGGACAGAGGTTGACTCCCCATTTATCAGCTCTGCATTCTCCAGGGACATGGGTACCCCAAGCCGGCAAACTCGGAAACGATGGTGCCAGGTGATGAAATGACAAGCTCATGCACACGACTTTCCTGCGGAGTGCGTGAAGAGATGAGTGTGCCAGAAAATACAGCCAATGTTTCTGCTCAAGAGGGAGAACCAGTGACGCACAAGGTAATATGGCAACCAACCTTTACCCAAGAGACAGGATGTGATGATCTAAATATCACACACAGCAATGTATACCAGCCATTAACGGAAGATGAAATGATGGCACCTGTGCTGACTCCGCCCACTCCAGAGGTACAGCATGACGACAGCCAGACTCTTGTCAAACAAGTTCTGGACCCATTTGGGGGTCTGCAGAGGATGGACAAAGCAGCATGCCCTCATCACCGGACAGACAGAAAGAAGACAGCCTCCTCCATGACCAGACAGCAAAGACGCAAGCCTGACATTGAAAATGAAGTGACAACAGCCACACCTGTACACCGGCCTGTGACCCGCAGCAAGGCAAGGTGTAAGCAATGCACCTGACGGATTCTTTCCTCAGCTCAGGGTCTCGTTCCTCCAGAACAGGAACAAAGGCCCGTCACCTGCTGCCAGTAGTCCCAAATAGGGACTCGGCCCTGCCCATGTCTGCCAGGAGATTAGAAATGAATTGTCACACAATTTACGATTCCTGACATACAATGTAGAAGGACTTAGTACAATCTATCATGCAGATTTAAGATCGTATATATCCAAATTTGATATAATTGTACTGACAGAAACATTCACTACAGATTTCCCTTCACATCTTTTCCCAATGCATAATGTATATATTTCAAGTGCTGTGAAAGTCTCAAATGCACCCACAGCTCGGCTGTGTGGGGGAGTAGCTTTGCTAGTTAGGAAACAAAATTTCTCCCCTTATTTCCCAGGTTCATCTAGAATATGACAACTGTATTGTACTGACACTGGCTAAAACACTTTACAGGTCTGGACAGGGACTGTGTCTTAATTGGCATATATTTACCTCCACAATACAGCCCATATTATACTGAAACAGACATTTATAATGGTGTTTCTCTTTTGGAAAATATTATCTTAGATATCCTACAAGACATAGGAGATATGCCCATAATAATTATGGGGGACCTAAACGCAAGGACTGCCAATGCTAATGCTCATGAAGACGAACTGCCCTGTGATTATGATGGCGATGTTTACCATGTTGTTGACTCATATCAGCGGACTTCAGCTGATGGGGGTTTCAAATGATTTTGGAAAGTATTTGCTGAATGTTTGTGAGCAATTTAGTCTGGTTCTTTTGAATGGTCTGTTGAGTCATAAATTTGATTCTAGTAGTACGTATGTTTCATATAATGGCTGCAGTGTAATAGATTATTTTATAATGTCAAGATGTATCTCTGAGATGGCTACAGAGGTTGACAGTCGGTGAGAGAATAGAGTCAAAACATATGCCTTTGGAGCTAACACTGAAGTGTAAAAATGCAAATACCAACATTACCTGTCGGCCCAGAAAGATGTCCATACAAAAATATAGATGGGACTGTCAAAAGTCAGAGGAGTATGCTAACATGTTTAAAACTGACTGTATTTCTAAAAAACTTAAAGAAGCATACGATATGATTGATTTAGACATAGAAGTAGCAATCAAACAACTTTATGAGATTATTAGTTTAGCAGCAACCCCTATGCTAAAGACAGTTGTATTTGGTAAATTTGATAACAATCCGTGGTTTGATCTTGAATGCAGGGAGAAAAGGAGGTCAGTGAGACATGCTCTTAGAAAATTATCGGAAACATACTAAAGATGATAATGCTTCAAAAGATGATATAGAGACCCTGAGAGTTAAGTACACAGATCTCAGGAAAGAGTACAAGTTGCTGCTAAAAGAAAAGAAAATTGGGTACAAAAGACAAACAATGAAAGTGTTAGAAGACTCTTTAAGTGATCCTCAGAGATTCTGGAACACAGTAAGGAAACACATTGGCAGACCTGTGTGCCAAAGCAATATTTCTTCTGAAGAGTGGTATAATCATTTTTCTACTGTGTTTAACCAAAGTGATCCCAGATCGGATACAGATGATACATTTAACTGTTCCTACGCCTCTGATACTTCAGCCACCTTACAAGTAGATATTACAATACTTGAGCAAGACATTACATACCAAGAAGTAGTACAGGCTATATCCAAATTAAAAAACAATAAAGCTGCAGGTCCAGATGGATTCTCTGGGGAATTCTATAAATATGCAGGCCCAGAGGTTGCATTATTTCTAACTAAATATTTCAATAAGTTGTTTACATCAGGCAGTTTTCCACTTCAATGGTCAGAAGCAGTCATTCAGCCAATACATAAGAAAGGTGACATCAATTCTCCTGATAATTATAGAGGCATCTCCTTACTAAATGTATGTGGAAAACTTTATAGTTACATTCTCAATAAGCGTTTATCTATATGGTTAGAAGAAAACAAAGGACTAAATGAAGCACAAGCAGGATTTAGACATAGTTATAGCACAGTCGACCATATATTTACTCTTTTGTCATTAATTCAGAAACAGTTTGCTAACCATGGAAAGCTGTTACTGCGCCTTCATAGACTTTAAGAAGGCCTTCGATTTGGTTGATAGGCATTGCTTGTGGTCTGTACTTAGAAAAAATGGTGTCAAAGGAAAAATGTACAGGGCTCTGCAAAGTATGTACAACATTGTAAAAGCAAGGGTAAGTGTGGGAGGTGAATTAACTGATATTTTCATGTGTCCTGGAGGACTGAGGCAGGGAGATATTTGTAGCCCTGTTTTATTCTCTCTTTATATAAATGAGTTAGCGGTTGAACTTGTTCAGAGAGGAAAACATGGTATATCTTTAACCCCAGACCAAATGCAGATTACTGATACTACTCTTTGCAGATGATGTAATACTGTTATCATACACTAAAGTTGGTCTGCAAACGCAATTAAATATATTAAGTGACACAGCAAAAAAGTTAGGATTGTTAGTGAATATGGAGAAATCAAAAGTAGTCGTATTTCGAAAAGGTGGCCACCTTGCTGTACGAGAAAAGTGGCTCTATAATGGAAGCATCTCGAAGTGGTAAACCAGTACAAATACCTAGGAGTTATTTTTTCTACAGGTTTGTCTTTTTCTTATGCATTGAAGGACATGGCTAGTAGAGCAAAAAAGGGTGTAATTGGTATTTTACGTTTGTTGTGGTCTCTCGGTAATCAGTCCCCTAAAATATTTTTCAAACTCTTTGACTGTCAGATTCAGCCAATTTTAACTGTATGGTTCTGAGGTATGGGGTCTCCTGGCTGACCATTCTGTAATCGAAAGAGTACATGTCTTTGCAATTAAAAGATTTTTAAATGTGAGCATTAGAACTCCAAATGCCCTGGTATATGGAGAGACCGGTAGGTTTCCACTCTTTGTCAATACTTATACCCGTAATATCAAATACTGGATAACTCTTACAAGAATGGATACAGATCGTATTCCATATAAATCATACAACATGCTGCTTAACCTCCATAGTAATGATAAGAATAATTGGGTCTCTACAGTCTGCTTTACTCTATATCGTTATGGCTTTGGTTTTGTGTGGGAATGTCAGGGAGTGGCAGATGCAAGGATATTTTTGGCAGAATTCAGACAACGTCTTAAGGATTGTTACACTCAAAACTGGAACAGTGAAATCAACACAAAAGAGCGTTATGCCTTCTATTCCTTATTGAAACAAAATCTTTGTCTGTCTGACTACCTACTCATTGTTCACAATAGTGCTATAAGGAAGTATTTAACAAGAATGCGCCTCGGCGTTTCGCCATTAAGATGTCACAAAAACCGTTTCAATACGACACAAAAGTGTTCTGACTGTCCTTTCTGCCAGGGTATTCTTGAATCTGAAGTACATTTCATGTTTATATGTCCACGATACAAAATGATACGGGAAACAGTTTATACCTACAAAATTTTCTAATCAACCATCTACCTTCAGACTGGTGTTGCTGCTCTCAAGCACAGCACATGCAAAGTCAGTGATGTATTACATCAAAAGTGCACTTCATTTAAGGTCATCTGCTGTGGAGGAGACAACATGATTATGAACTGTTTATGAGTTTTCATATTGCTGATTGGAACTGTTATATGTTATTTGTCCTTTGCCTGGTGCGGAAAAACTATGTTTCGTAAGGTGGTGTTATTGATAATCGCTAGTTGTCGTAACTATTTCAAAGGATGGTGATACCGCTAATTCAGGGTGACTGACTGTCTGGAATGAGGGCACGCAAAGGATTCTGTTCCACAAATTTTCGTGTTGCATTGATGTTTTCAAGAGATAAGTATGTCAGTATGGCATCATCCCCGTCCCACTGTTCCCCTTGACATGGGCAAATGGCCTGGCTCATTAAATTATTTGACTTGACTTGACTTGACTTGACTCTCTCTCTCTCTCTCTCTCTCTCCTCTCTCTCTCTCTTCTCTCTCTCTCCTCTCTCTCTCTCTCTCTCTCTCTCTCTCTCTCTCTCTCTCTGATGTTTTCAAGAGATAAGTATGTCAGTATGGCATCATCCCCGTCCCACTGTTCCACTTGACATAGGCAAATGGCCTGGCTCATTAAATTATTTGACTCTCTCTCTCTCCCTCTCTCCCTCTCTCTCTCTCTCTCTCCCTCTCTCTCTCCTCTCTGTCTCTCCTCTCTCTGTCTCTGTCTCTCCCTGTCTCTGTCTCTCCCTCCCTCCCTCCCTCCCTCTCTCTCTCTCTCTCTCTCTCTCTCTTCTCTCTCTCTCTCTCTCTCTCTTTTCAGTGCTGATTTAAAGCCATCCAAAGTACTGCATCATAGGGAATACCACTTGTGAAATAAAAGAAAACACAAAATAACTACAACCTACACCCATCCACCCCCTTTGCAGCAGCTTAAATAAAGAGATCTTTACTGCAGCCTTATTACAAGAGTCCCCCCACCCCCACTCCCTTCACGCTCAACCCTTGTTTCAAATATGGATGGAAAATGTTAATTTCCAAATTGGCTGCAGAGGGGGAGGGGGTTCATGCATGCCCGTGTTTCTGGTTTCTTTTTATTTGTGTGTGTTTTGTGTGTGTGTCCTTTGATCTGTGTGTTGTATGTTTATTCAGTGATTTACCTTGACTAAACAAACATTACCTTCTACAGTAGCACAGTTGTAAGACATGGTTGCACCCCTTCTCTTCTCACTTGGTGAAATGTAATTTGAAATACTACGTCGCACCTCTCTCTCTTAACAAAATACGACGTCATAATGCACCCATCTCTATATGTAAAATAAAGTGATCTAAAAAGCAACGGCAATAATAAACCCACATCTGGTTGTAAAATAAAGTGATGCAAGATTTGAAAAAAACCCTCGTCAAGTGTGAAGCAAAACCATCCAAGATGTGTCGTAATAAACTTGCCTCCAGATGCAAAATAAAGCCATCTAAAATGACCATCATGAAAACCCACCTCAACATGGGAGACAGTCTTTTAAGATACAATCATTGTAATAAACCACAACCACTTGTGAAATAAGCCATCTTAAAATAAAAATAAAAGCCACCATTGATGATAAACTCACTTCCACTTATGAAATAAAATAGTCAAAAATAAAATCATTATAAACATCATAACCACATATTACACAAGGCCATCTTTTAAAAAAAAATCAATGATAAACCTACCACATGATAAAATAAAGAAACACATCTCCACTTATGAAATAAAATCTAAAAGCGATCATCAATGAACCTTGAAAAAATAAAGCCATTAAAAAAACCCAGCATCAATAATAAATCTATTGCATTTTTACTATAAATTTAAAGTCTAAAAAAAATGACAAACTTTATAATGTAATATAAAATAAAAGTCATCTTTAAAAAAACAACAGAAAATGCCACCAATAACAAACCCACCTCCACATATAAAGCCAGCTTTAAAATCGAACAAAAACAAAAAACAAAAAACAAATAAACATTATAACGAGACACCCCCACAAACCCCCCCCCCCCCCCCCCCACCCCCCCCCCCCCACCACCCCCCCCCCCCCCCCCCCCCCCCCCCAAACGTGTGAAACAAAAGAATTACATAATTATCCAACTGTCAAATCGCATAACCATTATGTGAAATGCCCATCCACTATACAATCGTCATGACTGAGATGAACCTCGTAACCATATACGTGAAATAAAATGAATCTTGTCGACATTAAACTGTGAAATGAAACTTGTCAACATTAAACCTCGTAACCACATGTGAAATAAAACCAAAATGAAACTTGGTAAACATTAAACCACATAACCACATGTGAAAAAAAAAGTGAAATAAAACCGAAATGAAAGTCCTTGTAACCACATCTGAAATAAAACCAAGATGAAACTTGTCAACATTAAACCTCGTTTGTAACCACATGTGAAATAAAACCAAAATGAAAATGTTGACATAAAACCACCTCCACATGTGAAATGAACCCCACAACCAAGAGAAATAGGCCAAAGTACAACTGTCATAATAAACCAACCTTCAAAGGTAGAAGAAAGCCGTCCTAACTACACCCCTTGTAATAAATAAACCCACCATCAATGTGAAATACAGCCATCAAAAATGCTACTTCTGTAATCGGCCATACAACCATCATGATGAACCCACACCCACATGTGAAAGTAAGCCTTCTAATGTATAACTGTCATAATAAATCCATGTGAAAGAAAGCTATCCAATACAAACTTGAAACCCACAGGGTCTGGTTTAACATTGCAGTTCGACAGTCGCACCCAGACTATTTGGCACTGCATGCATACAACTTCTACCATCTGGGATATTTGTGGCGACAAAACAGCCCCCCGCCCCCAGTGCTAAGAAGGCTAGGTCTCTGGGAAGGAAAGCTGGTACGGTGTACGCAACAAAAAGCAAGCAAGGCGAACAGTAATAATGAAACTATACAGCAATATCATGCACCACAGGAAACTGCAGGGTCCCCGCCACATGCACGCCCACAAAAAAAACGCCAGCGCGCGCGCTCATGCATACCCACCTACCTAGAGAAAAAGGTGCGGTTTGGGCCAAAGATGTGACCGAAAAAAGCCGTTTTTTACCCCATTCCACCCCAACTCTCACCCGGTAACAGACCCCAGGGCACCTAGACTATGTGGCACTGCATGCATAAACCCTCTCCTACCATCTGGGATATGTGTGGCGCCGGACTTGTGGCGACAAAACGGCCGCCGAGTGCTAAGAAGGCTAGTCTCTGGGAAGGAAAGCTGGTGCGGTGTACGCAACAAAAAGCAAGCAGGGTGCACAGTAATAATGACAATATACAGCCACATCATGCACCACAGCAAACTGAAGGGTCCCCGCCACATCGCGCTTACAAACCAACGCACTGACAAGCGCGTGCGTGCATGCATACCCACCCCCCTGAAGAAAATGGTGCGGTTTGGGCCCAAAATGTGACCGAAAGAGCCGTTTTTCAGCCCTGTTCCGCCCCAGCTTTTACCCGGTAACAGACCCCAGGGCACCCAGACTATGTGGCACTGCATGCATAAACCCTCTCCTACCATCTGGGATATGTGTGTGGCGCCGGACTTGTGGCGACAAAACAGCCGCCGAGTGCTAAGAAGGCTAGTCTCTGGGAAGGAAAGCTGGTGCGGTGTACACAACAAAAAGCAAGCAGGGTGCACAGTAATAATGACAATATCCAGCCATATCATGCACCACGGCAAACTGAAGGGTCCCGCCTCGTGCGCACTTTTACCCGGTAACAGACCCCAGGCCACCCAGACTATGTGGCACTGCATGCATAAACCCTCTCCTAAAATATAGGCCTAACGGACATCCTTGAGAGATAAGTTCCAAATGAATCATTCCAGAAATACTGAAAAGCCGAGTATCCCAA
>JASPKP010000694.1:0-17500 GCA_030674155.1 Stramonita haemastoma
TTTTGTGTAAAGATTTGCATGAGAATGGAATCGGAGCTAATGTTATTTGAGGAGGAATTGCCTTCAAAAATGGAAGACTGGATCTTACTCTGTCATTTAAATAATTATATACCTCCAGACCACTGGCTACGTGTTCTAACCACTAGGGTTCTTTTGTCTCTCTCCTACAAGTATTATCGAGCACAATGTGACGTGAGGCAGATCAGGGTGTTCTTTTCAACTGGCTAGCTCACTTCATATCTTTCCAAATTCGTCAAAACACGCGCATGCACGCACGCAAACACACACACTGACACATACACCACTTACACCAACACACACACACACACACACACACACACACACACACACACACACACACCACTTACACACACACACACACACACACACACACACACACACAACACACACACACACACACACACACACACACACACACACACAGAATATTGATAATTTTTGTTGTCTTTATTGTGTGCTCATTGTGGGATGACTAAAACCTCTTCAAACAAATCCATATGAAATACAACTTCATGATTACGCAAAGAAAAAAACACTCTAACCCATTTAGTAACTGTAATCCTGATAAGGACACATATATGCTGCTCTCTTTCTGTGGGTAAGGTGAGGGGTCAGTTTTCACACCTGCTTCAAAGTGCCCTAAGGGTCCACCCCCCCCTACTCCAATCACCTGTCACAGCTTCTCTAGACCCTGTCAAGGACATGCTAAGAGGCTGTGGGTCTGTGTTGAGGGCTGAGGGGGCTACAGCAGGTCTGTATTCAGGACTCAGAGGTCCTGTATTGAATGTCATTACAAAAGGAATAGCTCAGTGGTCAGAGTACCGGCTCTCTCCAAGCTAAGGTTAAACAGGGTTGAGTTGAGCGTGGTTACCAAGTGGATGGGTGACCTGTTTGTTTGCATGCCTTGGATTCAACACAGTCCCCCAGTTCACCCAGCCGTCAATGGGTACCTGCCCTTTTTAGGGTCAGGGTAGGTAAAGCAGTGAGGGAGAGGAGATGGGTTCTGCCCTCAAAACGCTGGCCCCTGGAAAAAGCTGAGGTCTCTGATGCCTCACTCCCCATGGACCACATAGGTTATGGGACACCTTTACCATTGGGACCAGTCTCATTTCTCTGCAGTGTCTTGTAAACAGTCTCATTCCAGTGAGCAAAAGGGGAAAAGGGGTAACCTGAATGGTTTTGGAGTGTTGAAAGGGGGCAGAGACAAAAACTAAGAGTTGAAAAGGTCAAAGTACCCCTCCACCACTCACCACCTTCCCCCTCCCGCACCACTCCCCTCCCAAGGCAATATGTCAGGTCATGAGGGTTGGAGCTGCTTTAGGGGCTAATGCTGATGCACTGGTCAAACACGCAGGGGGTCAGGCTTCAGACTGGGTCGATGGGTGTTTTTTCTGTGTGTGTGTGTGTGTGTGTGTGTGTGTGTGTGTGTGTGTGTGTGTGTGTGTGTGTGTGTGTGTGTGTGAGGAGAGAGAGAGAGAGAGAGAGAGAGAGAGAGAGAGAGAGAGAGAGAGAGAGACAGAGACAGAGACAGAGACAGAGACAGAGAAACAGACAGAGACAGAGGAAGATACAAGAGACACAGAGAGAAAGCTATATCTCCACAAGTATTACATACACCACAAACCAGACAGGAGAGAAGAAAGAAAAAGTGGAGCTTTACTTTAAAAAGAAAGGACACCCCCATTTCAGCAACACCCACACACCCACAGGATAGCTCAGTGGTCAGAGCACTCGCTTTCCCCCAGCCAAGGTTAAGCAGCTTTGAGCATGGTTACCAAGTGGATGGGTGACCGTTTGGGTGCCTTGGCTTCAGTACAGTCCCACATTTCACCCAGCTGTAAATGGGTACTTGCCCTCTGTAGGGAAGGTAAAGCAGCGAGGGAGAGGAGATGGGTGTCGCCCTCAACATGCTGGCCCCTATAGAGCAGCTAAGGTCTCTGCTGCCTGCTCCCCTACGACCACATTATGTAATAGGACACCTTTACCTAGTTTACCTTTACCTATACCCCCACCCATGCTAAGCACACTCCCCACTGTTCACTCCAGGACTACTGCCAGTGACCACAGTTACCTTGAAACACAGCTGTCGCCACCAAGTGACCAGCAAGGATCCACTTAGTGCTTGCCTAGTGTCACAGCCTCCTCCCCTTCCCCCACAAAGTCCCTCCCTCCTCTCCCCCCCACTAATCCCTCCCTCCCCACCCTCATCCACCTCCACCTCCACCCCTACCACTGTGATCCCTGATCGGCTTAGGGGTGTGAGTGATAGTGGGAAAAAAAGCCAGTGAAGTAGAGTTTTTAACAAGATAGTCGTAATTTCACCACAAAACTTTTTCTTTGTTGAACGCTCTGACAGCAACTATTGCAGTCTGTTACATAATTGTAAATATGCGACAACGTTTATCTTTGTTGGATACGAGATCTCGGAGAAGATATTAATGACTACCTATCTAATCATAATATGGGATAATAAAGAAGGTACTTACCAGATGTGAGAACTTGGAAAAGGTATTTTGTATTTTTTTTGTATTTTGTACCACTTTATGTCACAGCAGATTTCTCTGCGGGCTACCCTCCCCGGAGAGAGCGCGTCGCCACAAGTGCAGCGCCTACCTATTTTTTTTCTTTTTCCTGTATGCAACTGTATTTGTTTCCCTATCAGAGTGGCTTTTTTCTACAGAATTTTGCCAGGGTCAGCCCCCTTGTTGCTGTGGGTTCTTTTACGTGCGCTAAATAGTGATGTGTAACACACGGGACCTCGGTTTATCGTCTCATCTTAAAGACTAATGATTAAAAATGGTTTGATCAAAGCCAAAGCATTTGTGACCATGCTCATTATCTTTCTTGAACGTGGGGCAATGAAGGCAGCTTGAAAACTATAATTGTGAAAGGAGGGAACCTAGAATTTAAACAACTCTAATTAAAAAAAACAACAAAAAAACAACCCCCCCCCCCCCTCAAAAACTCCAACTGACTTTCGACAAAGGGTTATCTTTGGCTAATCCCTATCAACTTTGATGCATTTGTTTTAGTTTTTAATTTTTTTGTTTGGGGGGTTGGAATATCTGGGGGAAAGTATTAAACAGGACAACACTTACACACGACACCGGTCAGAGGGGTCTCAAGAATGCCAGAGAAAATTATGGTCAGTTCTGCCGTGTGACAGAAAGTCGGGGCTGTGTCCTGTCCTGTCACACACTAATCAGCTCTGTGCCCCCCTCGCCCACCTTCACCTCCCCCCTCCACTCCTCCTCTTTTTCTTTCATGGCCTGCTCACTCACTCGTTCTTTATCCCTCCGCGACAACAGCAGAAGAAAATGTCACAGAGCTAATCCAATGAAAGGTGACAGCTACAAATGGAAATGTTTAAGCTTCAACATATTGCGATCCGGGAAGGAGGGGAGGGGGGTAGGGTTGTAGAGCGTGGGGGACGGGGGAGAAAAGGTTGTGTGGGGAGAGGGGGGAGAGCACAGTTGTTTGATCGTCAGTGACTCGTGACTTACGAACGGAAGAAGTCTGGCGCTGCAGGGTTTAATTTATCAATTAATTAATGCGCTGATTGTGACCTTGGCCTTAATTATGACTCAGCTTGTGTACAGAGATGATTTATTTCTTTAATACGTCTGTTTAGAATTACGAACTGTTCCTTTTTGTACCGATGAAATCTCACAAAGATTTACACTGCAATACGAAATCGAGTTTATATAACACTTAACCTTTCCCTGTGGGAATGCAGGGGGGCTCTCAGAATCAACAGCACCCCCACCTTCTGGACATTATGTGCAAGGAATTCCCTCTTTTCTATCCCTCTCTTTGTTTCTGCCTTTTCCCTTGTTTTCCTCACACCTCCTTCTTGTCTATTTTCTGCCTTCTTGGTCCATTCTCCTGCCATTTTTTTCCAGAAAGACTCAGAAGATAACCCATCTCTCCTAGTGCTTAGCCTGATTTGTCAGGTGCTGAACGGTGGCGCGACGCATTTTCGCTCATATGACAGACAGAAGTAAGTAGTTAATGTCTGAGCGTTCGATAAAGAAGAAGAAGAAGAAGAAGAAGAAGAAGAAGAGAAGAAGAAGAAGAAGAAGAAGAAAGAAGAAGAAGAAGAAGAAGAAGAAGAAATACTTTACCGTGTAGGTAGCCACACACTGACTACAGATGTTTTTTGTTTTACTATCTTTTGGTGGGGAAACATTGTTAGGCTAAATATACTGCCATACAAAGACAACTTCAACACAACAGTTCAAAACACAACACCATTTTCACAGAGGTTGTGGCACCTTACTCCTTCCTTTCAATGTAGGGACACAGCTATGGGGCTGGGGTCATCTCTCTGGGGGACACTTTGCAGTTACCCTGAGGCAAAAACAACAACAACAAACAAACAACAACTGGTGAGACGATGGGTGTGCTTAGACTGCTGGCAATCCAGTCACCCCTCAAAGAGCTTCCTTCACAGCCTGTCAGACATTCCTCAGCGTAACACCACAGGTCAGCACAGACAAGTTGGTCAGGAAACCATAAGCGCTAAACTTGCATGTCAGCAGGTACAGACCCCAAAACACGCACACACACACACACACACACACACACACACACGCACGCACGCACACACACGCGCACACACACGCACACACACACGCACACACACATACACACACATACACACACACGCACACACGCACACACACATACACACACATACACACACACGTACACACACACACACACACACACACACACACACACACACACACACACACACAAACACAAACACACACAACACACACACACACACAACCACATAAGCTCTCCACCAGTTGTGAAGCTAACACCTACCAAAAACTTTACTTACGAGTCAAAAGCTTTTCTGCCTATAAGCCTGTTGTTCACATCTCACGAAAGCTAATCAGCCGCAATAGACATATTAAGCCTTCTCCTTCCCCCCTTCCCCCCACCCCACCCCCTACCTACCTACAACCCCCCCCCCCCCCCCCCACCAACACACATCATTACTTTAGCCTTTCCAGACCATGCCCCTACCCCCTACCCCCCACCCACCCAAACATTTATCATTACTTCAGCTTTTCCATTCCAAGGCCCCACCCCCCCCCCCTTCACACACACACACACACACACACACACACACACACACACACACACACACACACCACACACACACACACACACACACACACACACACACACACTCCACGCGATATGCATTATTGCTTTAACCCTTTCATTCCAGATCCCCCTACTGCCCCTTTTCCTTGACATGTATTATTGATTTCAAACAGAACAGCAGGCCCAGGGAATAGGCCTAGCCGTGACCAGTGAAAACAGGCCGCGCGATCTGCTGCCACGATGGTCAGATGAATTGAATGGCTGACCGCTAGAATGGTCGAAAATGTCAGGTCCGGACGGGGGTCAGTGTCAGCAGTGAGGATTATAGTGGCCTTCTGTTTTGTTGCATGAGTCCATGTGGCGGTCAGTCGGTAGGGGGGTGGGGGGTGGTCAGTCACTACAGGTGGTTATTATCAAGGCTAGGGGTGTGTGTGTGTGTGTGTGTGTGTGTGTGTGTGTGTGTGTGTGTGTGTGTGTGTTGTGTTGTGTGTGTGTGCGTGCGTGTTATGTGTGTGTGTGTGTGTGTGTGTGTGTGTGTGTGTGTGTGTGTGTGTTTTGTGTGTGTTGTGTGCGCGCTTGCTTGCTTGTGTGTGTGTGAGGTTGTTGGTAGTTGTTTTGTCATCTTTGAGTGGAGAGAGAGAGAGAGAGAGAGAGAGAGAGAGAGGAGAAGAGTGAGAGGAGAGAGGAGAGAGGAGAGAGAGAGAGAGAGAGAGAGAGAGAGAGAGAGAGAGAGAGAGAGACTTCAGACTTCAGACTTCAAATAATTTAATGTTCATAAGTCTTCAGACACCTAACATTTTGCACTCTAACTCATGCAATTTCCAGCGGTATACAGATTGCCTGGATTCTGAAAAGGAAACTACAAAGAGTAAACATGATTGTACACATCGGCATACAAAATATGAATAATAATGTATTGAGTGATACAAATTAAGATATCATGATCGCTTGTGCATGTCCCGCTCAAATTCTTTGGCACACTCATAGTTGATCTTGTACGCATGCACCCCCCCCCCCCCCCCCCCCACCCATGTGCACCCATGCAGTTCGTGCGCGTGCTCAAACGCACACACACACACGCACGTACGCACACACGCACTCACACGCACACCGCACTCACCCGCACGCACGCACGCACTCACACGCACGCACACACACACACACACACACACACACACACACAACCACAACACACACACACACACACACACACACACAGGATTCTGGCCTTTGGCCCTCTTCCAACATGATTGATGGTTTTTTCAGGAAGTCAGGAATTTCTTTTAGTTAGCTAGTATCTTTAACACCTCTCTCTTATTCACAGCATGGTAAATAAACTGAGCCAGGTTTTGCATGAACAGTGAGTCACAGTTGGTCATTATATCACAAAATAAGCTTTCATCTAGTTGATTATCCCCTAAATATTTGTTCCTTAGTTCTTTGTAATTATGACATGTACAAATCAAATGGATTTCATTTTCTATTTCATTTTGACAGAAACTACACAGCAAAACTGAAGGATCATCCTGTGCATAACGAAAAGTATTTGCGTTCAGGGAAGAACCCCCATTCTGGCTTTGGCAAGAGTGTCTCGAAAGTGTTTAACATTTAAGGTATCAACATAAGGTTCAGTCATGAAGTTTGATTTAAAAGATGCATACAATGAAAACCTTTCGCTATTGTTAAGTGCATCCGACCAGTCACTAATGAAATTTGTCACAAGGCGTTCTTTCAACAATGAAAAGAAACTCCGTTCATTCCCGACACCCTGGTTTAACCATGCAAATCCCAAACCACATTTTTCTAACATAGTTCTCAATCTGTATGCCCAACACACAATACCATTTTCATCCATGCTAACCTGCATTAAATAAGCTTGCTTAGGCAGTCTCTTTAATTCCATGTGCAACAATTTCACCCAATACTTAACAACTCTCA
The DNA here is from genome assembly GCA_030674155.1 of Stramonita haemastoma. NCBI lineage: Eukaryota > Metazoa > Mollusca > Gastropoda > Neogastropoda > Muricidae > Stramonita > Stramonita haemastoma. The sequence goes on from JASPKP010000694.1 coordinate 7,081, forward strand.
TGCATGCATTAATCTGAAGAGAGTATCTGCCCAGTTCGCCGTAAATGCATTTATTTGGGGTTTTAGGAGAGACACCTAGAAAGCGTTTGCATGCTAAGGTATGAACTTTTTCGATTGAATCAGTGTGTTCAAGTCCCCAAAACTCTGATCCATATAACAAGATTGGCTGAACCTGGGCATCAAACATCTTAAAGTAAGTCTGTTTAGAAATATCATTAAGATTGCGGAGCACTCGAGCACATTCATAAACTGCCTTCCTTCCTTTTGTAACTAATTTCTTGACTCCTTGAACTACACTCAGTTTTGTAGTAAAAGTATATCCCAGGTAGGTGTAACTATTAACCACTTCCAGGTTTGCTCCATCTAAATGCCATTTTTCATTCCGACCTAGGTGTCCACCCTTTCTAAACACCATAATTTTAGATTTATCTATATTTATATCCAGATATTTTTCTTTGCATAGCTTACTCAGATTGTTCAACTGGCTTTGTAGCCCTACAGGAGTCTTTGACAAAAGAGCCAGGTCATCTGCAAATAACAATAGAAATAATTCCATAGAACCAGGTTGCAGTTGAATTCCATGTTTTCCCACATTTTCCATAGTTACAGCCATTTCATTTATAAACAATGAGAAGAGAGCAGGGCTCAAAATACATCCTTGCTTAACACCAAGCGGACATTTAAAGACATCAGACATCGTTTCATTCACACGAACACAGGACAAAACAGAAGAATACATGGCCTTTATGGCTTCCAAAAATGGTCCTGACAAACCTGCCCTAACTAGGGTTGCAAATAAAGAAGGACGATGTACAGAATCGAAAGCCTTTTTCAGGTCTATGAACGCTACATATAATTTTCCCCCTTTTTTGTTCAGGGCTCTTTCGACAATAGAAGACAAGGTAAAAATATGATCAATGGTTGAATATGACTTCCTAAAGCCTGCTTGTTCTTCCACAATTTTTTCGTTTTCTTCCATCCAAGACACAAGTCTTTTTCTGAGAACACTTGTATAGATTTTACTGATAATACTTAATAAAGAAATGCCCCTGTAATTGTCAGGCTGATCTGCATCTCCCTTCTTGAATATAGGTACAATCATAGAATATGACCACTGACTTGGAAATTCGCCATTACGGAAAATCTTATTAAACAAAAGAGTTAAGAAAGCTACTGATTTTAATTCTGCAGTCTTGAGCATTTCAGCAAGAACCCCATCACAACCACATGCTTTCCCATTCTTTAGCGTTGCAATGGCGGTTCTAACTTCGGCCTCAGCTATAGGAATGTTTAGCTCATTTACCGATTCCTGATTTATATTAACAAAAACATCCCTGTCTTGCCCGTGGGCTTCATCTGTTCTAAAAACCAATTTAAAATGTTCAAGCCATTTATCTAACGATATGTTTTCACTCAGTTTCTGTTTGTTTGTTTTTGATCTTATTTCTGACCAGAACAGTTTGGGGTCATGAATAGCTTGGTTTATTCTACGAGCTTTCTCCTTTTTATAGCTAGATCTTTTACTCTGTTTAAGTTGACGATACTCTTTTCTTGCATTTACAAAAGCAACTCGTTTCCTATTGACCGATTCTAAATCTTCTATCTCATCATCTCTATTTGCCCTCCCCAGACGCATACCTTTATCATACTTATTTTTTGATTTTCTGAAGGCATTGAGAAGTTTATAAGTTAACCGTTTAGCTTCTTTACATTCTCTATCGAACCAAGGAGCTCCCTTGTTGTCCTGATACATATCTACTTTGAATCTTTTTTTCATGCAAATTGCGGCATTCAACAGACAGTCTACAAATCTTGTTAGAGCTGACTCAGTGTTTGTGTCTATTTCTTCAAAAGCATGGTCAAGGTCAGTGACTGATTCAGGTGAGGACAAGTTAGCTAAAAACTCTCCCTCTTTTTCTTTAACCCAGCACAACTTTTCCTTCCAAACTCCCTTATTAGCTCCCTTACTGCTATTTTTTATAGACATAGAGTTTAAATTTCCCAATGTTATTGAAACAGGTAAATGAGTAGACTCAACTCTACTTATTATTTCAAAGGAGGAAATAAGGTTATGTTCAAGTAAATCATTAGATACAACAAAGTAGTCAATAACGCTTCCCCCTGTCTGACAAATATATGTCAAACTATCATCAAACCCTTTATCACTCAACCCGTTTACAATAGAACACTGGAACATACTACAAAGGTCAATAAGCTGGGAACCAAATATATTTACATTAGTATCTTGGGACTGTCTTGACATGAAAACATCTTCTTGGCTAATTGGATCCAAGTCCACTTCGAACAGACCATTTAGACTGGCTGTTCGTGCATTTAAGTCACCACAAATAACCAAGTCAAAATTATCAAATCTTTCAAAAAGGGTACTGATGCAGCTTTCTAGAGGTTCAATTCCATATCCATTATGAAGCAAGTTGTAGACATTAGAATCACTAGGTGGAACATATGTACCAATGTAAAACATATCTTTTTGTAGACCTAGCAGTGATTTATCTAATCGTAAACAAATTAAATTATCATAATCCATATTAATAACACTGATCCAATCTTTTAACACACTCTTGTAGCCTACAACAACACCTCCTGATTTCCGACCTCTTACAGTTAGTTTTTTGGCAAAAGAGGAAACAAAACAGTAGTCAGACATTTTATCAAATTGGAACTGGAAATCAATAAAAGTTTCAGTGAGACAAAAGATATCAAAAGATTTAAGAAAAGTGACAAAATCATTGCAATGGAGACGTTGCAGTAACCCTTCAACATTCCAAGCCCCTATCTTTAACCCACCACCACAATGTTGATCCTGTGAGGGCCGGCCAGACCCCTATTTTTTGAAGAGGGATGTCGTGGATGAGCTGAAGGCTTGTTCTGCTGTCCTGGACTCACAGGAGACTGGCTATGCTGCCCTGCACGCTGTGAAGGCTCGTTCCGCTGCCCTGCACGCTGTGAAGGCTCGTTCCGCTGCCCAGCACGAGCCGAAGGCTCGTTCCGCTGCCCTGCACGTTGTGAAGGCTCGTTCTGCTGCCATGCACGCTGTGAAGGCTCGTTCTGCTGCCCTGCACGAGCCGAAGGCTTGTTGCGCTGCCCAGCACGTTCCGAAGGCTCGTTGCGCTGCCCTGCACGAGCCGAAGGCTCGTTGCGCTGCCCTGCACGAGCCAAAGGCTCGTTCTGCTGCCCAGCACGCTCCCAAGGCTCGTTGCGGTGCCCAGCACGTTCTGGAGGCTCGTTCTGCTGTTCTGTAGGAGTCGAAGGCTCGTTCGGCTGCTCTGTAGGGGTCGAAGGCTCGTTGCGCTGCCCTGAACGAGCCGAAGGCTGGTTCCACTGCTCCGCACGAACCGAAGGCTCGTACCGCTGTACCGCTGCCCCGCACGTTCCGTAGTTCCCCGCACGTTCCGTAGGCTGGTTCCACTGCTCCGCACGAACCGAAGGCTCGTACGGCTGCCCCGCACGTTCCGTAGGCTGGTTCGGCTGCTCCGCACGAACCAAAGGCTCGCACCGCTGCCCCGCACGTTCCGTAGGCTCGTTCCGCTGCTCCGCACGAACCAAAGGCTCGCACCGCTGCCCCGCACGTTCCGTAGGCTGGTTCAGCTGCTCCGCACGAACCAAAGGCTCGCACCGCTGCTCCGCACGTTCCGTAGGCTGGTTCGGCTGCTCCGCACGAACCAAAGGCTCGCACCGCTGCCCCGCACGTTCCGTAGGCTCGTTCCGCTGCCCAGCACGAGCCGAAGGCTGGTTCCGCTTCCCCGCACGTTCCGAAGGCTGGTTCCGCTTCCCCGCACGTTCCGAAGGCTGGTTCCGCTGCCCAGCACGAGCTGAAGGCTGGTTCCGCTGCCCCGCACGTTCCAAAGGCTGGTTCCGCTGCCCCGCACGTTCCAAAGGCTGGTTCCGCTGCCCCGCACGTTCCAAAGGCTGGTTCCGCTGCCCCGCACGTTCATAAGGCTGGTTCCGCTGCCCAGCACGAGCTGAAGGCTCGCCCCGCTGCCCTGGTCTTCCTGAAGTCCCGCCCTGCTGCCCTCCACGAGCTGAAGTCTCACCCTGCTGCCCTGGTCGTGTGGGATGCTCGCCTCGCTGCCCTGGCCGTACGGGGGGCACGCCTTGCTGCCGTGACTGCGCTGGAGGCTCGCCTTGCTGCTCCGGTCGTAGTCGAGGCTGGCCCGGTTGTTCTGGACGTACTGGAGTACGTGGGAGCAGCCCGCCCCACTCTCTGTATCTGCCATCTGTTACCACTGTAGAGTAAAGCCTGTTGTCCTCCCAGTCCATCTCCATTTGCTGGTCCGCAGCTGGCCCGTCGTATGGAGACGTTGTCCTGTCCTTCCTAGGGCCTGAGCGGAAAGCTTTCCCCTTTGCTTTCTGTGGATGGTTCTCTTTCATCTCTTCTTCCTGGTAGCGTGAGGAAGGGGGCGGAAATCTTTCCTCCTTCCGTGGTGCGTATGTTCTGTCCCTAAGTTTTACAATTTCTCTTTCTTCAGTCGAAGGAGAGAGAGAGAGAGAGAGAGAGAGAGAGAGAGAGAGAGAGAGAGAGAGAGAGAGAGAGGAGAGAGAGAGAGAGAGAGAGAGAGAGAGAGAGAGAGAGAGAGAGAGAGAGAGAGAGAGAGAAGAGAGAGGAGAGAGAGAGAGAGAGAGAGAGAGAGAGAGAGAGAGAGAGAGAGAGAGAGAGAGAGAAGAGAGAGAGATCGTTCACGTTTGTGTGTGTGTGTGTGTGTGTGGTGTGTGGGGTGGGTGTGGGAGGAGGGAGGGGATATATATGTGTGTGTGTGTTCCGAGTCTGTCTTGCTTTCTGTTTCTCTGTCTCTGTCTCTCTGTCTCTCTCTTGCTCCTTTGACAGAACTCTTTCTTTCTCTCTTTCTTCATCTCTCCACTTTTATCTAGTCATTTCTGCTTTTTGAATGACATTTTTTTCACCGTGTGTCTCATATGAACAAGGACAATTTGAATATGTTCATAACTTTTCCCTTTTTTATAGCTAAGAATCAATTTACCAACATGTTTTTTTTCTTACTGATTTCTGTATCAACAGGATTTTTCATGTCGATATCATCGATTGATTGGTTTTCTTTCAAAAGATTTTTTTTTATCAGAGATTTTCCTTGACTGAGGGCTGGATGTAAAAAAGCCATGATGTGTGCTTATATATCTTCCATCAGCAAAAAAAGATTCATTTGTTTGTTCACTTTTTCTTTCTTTGTTTTTTGTTGTTGTTTCACGTGCGCTACCACGTGTTGTACACGCACACGTTTGTTTCTTTGTTTGTCTGGCTATCTACATCTATCTATCTACCTATCTATCTATCTATCTATCTATCTATCTATCTATCTATCTATCTATCTATCTATCTATCTATCTATCTATCTATCTATCTATCTATCTATCTATCTACCAATCAATTGATCTTTCTTTCCCTACCCTTTCCCCTTGATGACTACACAAGTGATCAACCTATTCCAAAAAACACGCATGGGCAAAAGGCAATGTGGTCTGTTTATTGATCCACCTGTGTTATTCTTTTTCTTCCCCAATGGGAGACAAAACATGACAAAGAACTATCTCCCTTGTGATCGCCTGGGGTCAGTGGACAATGACTGGACTGACCTCTTCAAAGATGACCCTGTTTCTGTGGTCAGATTGTTCAGATGGGGTGCGGACAATAATTGTCTACTTCTTTGTCATCGTCAAACGCTCAGGCAGCAGCTATCATTGTCTGTGTTATGAGCAAATCTGTGCTGTGCTGCCCTGAAGTACCTTGACAAGTCAGGCCCAGCGCATCCGACGTTGGCGCGGGAGAGAATGGTTATGTTTTAAGTCTTTCCGGGGGGGAAAAAAGGGCAGGAGAATGGACCAAGAAGGCAGAAAATAATATACGAGAAGGAGGTGACCAAAATAAGGAATAAGGCAGAAACAAAGAGCAAGGTAGAAAAGAGGGAATTCCTAGCACCGAATTTCCAGAAGGTGGGGGGGGGGGGGGGGGGGGTATTTATACTGACAGGCCCCTGGCATCTCCACGGGGGAGGACATCAATTTTGTATGATCTTTTATCTGGACATCATGACGGCCTGGCTTGACCTGGACAGGCTGAAGGGGTGATGGATTGATTAATTGAAGGATGTGTTAAGGTGGTTGCTTTGAAGGGGGGAATCTACAGTGTTGTCCCTTATGAAGAGAAAGGCCTGTAGTGGAAATGTGTATATGCTTGACTGAGTGTGTGTGTCGCGCTCGCGTGCGCACGCACGCACGCACGTAGGCACGTGTGTATATATATATATATATATATATATATATATATATATATATATATATATATATATATATATATATATATATATATATATATATATATATATATAATATGTGTGTGTGTGTGTGTGTGTGTGTGTGTGTGTGTGTGTGTGTGTGTGTGTGTGTGTGTGTGTGTGTGTTTTGAAGTGTAGTGCTTTTTTATTTGAATTAATTTTTTTCTCATTGGTCGTTGTAAATATACTGTAGTTGCATGTTACTGATGAAGATATTTTTGTTTTAAGATAGATGACTTGATGAAAAGAAGCAAATGCATTACTTATTCAATGTATAATCTGGAAATAAAAAAAAGATTGACCTTGACTTTGACACTTACTCACGTACTTATGCAGATGCGTGTGTGCGAGCGCGCGTGCGTGCACACACACATACTCACACACTCTCTCTCTATCTCTCTCTCTCTCTCGCACACACACACACACACACACACACACACACAAACACACACACACACATTACTCTTCCCTGATACACACACACACACACACACACACACACACACACACACTCCCCTCCTCTCCCCCCCTCCCCCACACATCCCCCTTCCCTCTCCTTCTATCCCACCCAATACATAAAAAAGTGACCGGTCTGGATACTACACTATAGCACCAATGACTCTGTAAAATGTCCAGTGGCAGTGGCAATACCAGAAGTACACCAGTAACACAGACATACCGACAGACATACCGACAGACATACAGACAGACAGACAGACAGACAGCCCATATCAGGGTAGTTGCCTACCTACCTGAAAAACATATAGAGCTCTCCTGTCACTTTAAGTAGAAAGTGTTTGTAGGGATGAAACGATAGAACAGATGACCCTTCTCCCCCCCCCCCTCCCACCCACTTTGTGTGTGAGAGTAGGAGGGGAAGGTAGGTATGAAGGGGGCAAAGGGGTGGGTGTGGGGTTGGGTGGGGGGAAGGTTTGGTGAGGGTAGGGGTAGAAGAGATAAAGATTTCTCTTTCTTGGTTTAGCTTATCCTGTCTGTCCAAGAGGTAGCACCTCGCGCTGGGACTGCACGGCGTTGGGGCGCGGCCCCCGGGTGGTGGATGGGGGATTGCACACGTGAACCAAAGCAGTCTAAGGGAAGGACACCCTGACAAAAAACCCTGGTCCTCCAAGTCTGGGGGTTGGGCAGAAGGCCAACTACCTCCTCCCGTAAAAAAACCCCAAGTTACAGAAACTATGGACATAAATTTACAAAGAAACCAGGGGGGAGCAGGGATCGCCAACTCTGGCAACATGACGACGATGGGTGAAAGCCTCCGGGAAGCCCAGCGTCCGACGAGGTCCTTCGCAAGCCCCACCACTAAACTTAACATCGGACACTGGAATGTCAGAACAATGTATAGCATAGGAACAGCAGCTCAAATTGCAAGAGAAATGGAGGACTATAAACTAGATATATTAGGGATTAGCGAAAGTAGATGGACGGGAGCTGGCAAAGTAAAACTAGCATCAGGGCAGACTGTAATCTACAGCGGGAGGATGAAATACATGAGAGAGGGGTTGCGCTCATGATCAGCCAAGCAGCAGCAAAGTCACTAATGGAGTGGACGCCTGTCAACCAAAGGATATTAACTGCCAGATTCTATTCAAGATTCAGGAGAGCAACAGTCATACAAGTATATGCCCCCCACAACGGAAAGGAAGCCACGGAAAAGGAACAGTTTTATCAAGAACTGCAAGAAACGGTAGATGGATGCAACAAAAACGACATCATCATCATCATGGGTGACTTCAATGCCAAAGTAGGAAGCGACAACACTGGATATGAAAGGACGATGGGGGTGCATGGCCTTGGAGAGCAGAACGACAATGGAGAGAGGCTGTGTGAGTTCAGTCAGATGAATGGCCTCGTCATAACAGGTACACTGTTTCCACACAAGGACATACACAAAGCCACATGGGTCTCACCTGACGGGATGAGTAGGAACCAGATAGATCACCTGCTGATTAGCGGACAATGGAGATCATCTGTAATAGACTCGAGAGTACAGAGGGGAGCAGATGCCAACAGCGACCACTACCTGGTGAGGACCAGCTTCAAACTACGGCTCAGCACACACAGGAACAAGAACAGGGTGAAACCAAAGATAAACGTGGATAGACTGAAGGACGAAGAAGCAAAGAAAAGATACTGTGAGGCAGTGAAGAACAAGCTGGAGGAAAACAGGACAGAGAGTGAAGACATAGAGACGATATGGGAGCAGCAGAGCAGTGCTTATGTCAATGCTGCAGAGGAAGTACTTGGATTCAGAAAAGGAAAAAGCAAACCATGGATCAGTGACAACACATGGAAGATGATAGACGAGAGGAAGGAAATCAAGACCAAGATAAATAGCGTCCGGTCAGAAAGGATTCGGAGCAGGATGAAGGAAAGGTACAAAGAAAAGGACAAGGAAGTGAAAAGGAGCGCAAGAGAAGACAAGAGAAAATGGATAGCAGAGAAAGCACAGAGAGCACAGGCTGCGGCGGAGAATGGACAACAGAAAGAAGTTTACAACATAGTGAAACAGCTGACAGGACAAGGTACAAGACAAGCGGCAGCAGTGAAGAACAAGAATGGAGACCTGCTGAAGAGTAAGGAGGCCAGACTAGAAAGGTGGAAGGAACACTTTCAGGAGGTACTCAACAGGGATACACCAGATGACCCACCACAAGAAGACGACGAGGAGAGAGAAGAACTAGATATTTCAATAGAAACCCCTACACTGCAAGAGATAAGAAATGCACTAGGCACCCTCAACAATGGAAAAGCACCGGGAATAGACCAAGTTACAGCAGAGATGCTGAAAGCGGACCCAGAGAATACCAGCAAAGAACTGAAAAGAATATTTGACGTCATATGGGAGAAAGAAACTGTTCCCACGCAATGGACAAAAGGACTCATCTGCAAGATACCAAAGAAAGGCAATCTCCAAGACTGTGGAAACTGGAGGGGAGTCACACTACTGCCACTGGCCAGCAAGGTGCTGAGTAGGATCCTGGTCAGCAGGATACAAGCAGGAGTGGATCCATCACTAAGAAAGGAACAAGCCGGCTTTAGGAAAGGGAGAAGAACCACAGAACAGATATTCATCATCAGGAACATCTTAGAACAAGTCAACGAATGGAATGCAACAATGTACATCCACTTTGTAGATTTTGAAAAGGCCTTCGACTCCATACACAGAAACAGTCTTTGGATCATCATGCGCCAGTATGGAATCCCTGGGAAATTGATCAGGATGGTTAAGTCCCTTTATGAGGACTTTCAGTGCGCTGTCATAGATGAAAATGAAACAACAGACTGGTTTCCGGTGATTACTGGAGTGAAACAGGGGTGCTGCATGTCTGGATTCCTTTTCCTGTTGGTGATTGACTGGGTCATGAAGAAGACGACAGAGGGCGAAAGAACAGGGATCAGGTGGAATTTCACTACAATGCTAGAAGACCTCGACTTTGCAGATGACCTAGCCCTTTTATCATCGGCCATGAACCATCTACAGCAGAAAACAGCCAAGCTCGAGGACAATGCTGCTAAAGTAGGCCTGAGGATGAACAACAAGAAATGCAAAGCGATAAAAGCCAACAGCAAGAGCAAGGAGAAGCTGAAAGTCAGGGGGAACGATGTCGAAGAGGTGGACAGCTTCACCTATCTAGGGGCCAACGTGACAAAGGATGGAGGAGGAACAGCAGATGTCAAAAGAAGGATAGCCTTGGCGAACACCCAGTTCAAACGCCTGTCTAACATCTGGAAAGCTGGAGACATCGGCAGCAAAACCAAAACCTCCCTCTTCAAGAGCTTGGTACTCTCAGTACTTCTGTATGGATGTGAAACCTGGAAGCTCACAAAAGGAGAAGAAGAAAAACTGGACACCTTCCAAACCAAATGCCTACGGAAGATTCTTAAGATTAGATGGCAACAGCACATCTCCAACAAGGCAACCCTTCAGATGGCAGGGGCAGGGAAGATAAGTACAGAAATAAGAAGAAAGAGATGGAATTGGATTGGCCATGTCCTAAGAAAAGATCAGAAGAATGACTGTGCTGTGGCCCTCGGATGGACACCAGAGGGAAGAAGGAAGAGAGGCCGCCCAAAGACAACCTGGCGAAGAATGG
>JASPKP010000694.1:20000-25000 GCA_030674155.1 Stramonita haemastoma
TTATTGGACATGTGAGAAGACACAAAAGTCACTGGAAACTACTTCATTCTCATCTCATTGTCTACCCCAACTCTCTCTCTCTCTCTCTCTCTCTCTCTCTCTCTCTCTCTCTCTCTCTCTCTCTCTCTCTCTCTCTCTCTCTCTTCTCTCTCTCTCTCTCTCTCTCTCTCTCTCTCTCTCTCCTTGTTGTGGCCTGAGGCTGTGTACAGTAAAACTCTTAAGTCTTGTCTCTCTCTGAATTTAATCTAATTTAATTCCTTTTCCTAGAAATTAAAAAAATCATTTGATTTGAATCTTTCTCTTTTTTTTCTTTTTTCCAGTTGGTCTTCTTTAAAATATATTGTGACCGAAGGTCAATGTACATTAATTCATTTCAGAGTTCAGAGTTCAGAGTTCAGATTTCAGAGCTCTCTCTCTCTCTCTCTCTCTCTCTCTCTCTCTCTCTCTCTCTCTCTCTCTCTCTCTCTCTCTCTCTCTCTCTCTCTCTTCTCTCTCCTCTCTCTCTCTCTCTCTCTCTCTCTCTCTCTCTCTCTCTCTCTCTCCCTCCTCTCCCCACTCTCTCTCTCCCCTCTCTCCCCTCCTCATCTCTCTCAGTGCTTTTTATTAGTCCTCTCTGATCCACTTATCAAGGCTATCCCAATGCCCCGAAGCCTTGTCCATAACTCAGGGTGTTTTATGACCAGAAGGTCTTGATGTTATTTGTTTCGTGCCTAGCTAGGTCACCCTAAAGAACAGCAAGGACAATGTATTGGAGATCTCTATCACCCCTTCTCTACCTCTCCCCCCTACTTTCAATTTCTTTCTGCGGCATATTTCGACCCTGTTTCCATTCTGTATCATTGTTGTTGTTGTAGTAGTTGTTGTTGTTGTTGTCATCATCGTCGTCGTTGTTGTTGTTGTTGTTGTTGTTCTTCTTCTTGTTGTTGTTGTTGTTGTTGTTGTTGTTGTTCTTCTTCTTCTTCTTCTTCTTCTTCTTCTTCTTCTTCGTCGTCGTCGTCGTCGTCGTCGTCGTCGTCGTCATCCTTCTTCTTCTTCTTCTTCTTCTTCTTCTTCTTCTTCTTCTTCTTCTTCTTCTTCTCCTCCTCCTCCTCCTCCTCTCCTCCTCCTCTCCTCCTCCTCCTCCTCCTCCTCCTCCTCCTCTTCCTCCTCCTCCTCCTCCTCCTCCTCCTCCTCCTCCTTCTTCTTCTTCGTCGTCGTCGTCGTCGTCGTCGTCCTTCTTCTTCTTCTTCTTCTTCTTCTTCTTCTTCTTCTTCTTCTTCTTCTTCTTCTTCTTCTTCTTCTTCTTCTTCTTCTCCTCCTCCTCCTTCTCTCCTCCTCCTCCTCCTCCTCCTCCTCCTCCTCCTCCTCCTCCTCCTTCTTCTTCTTTCTTCTTCTTCTTCTCTTCTTCTTCTTCTTCTTCTTCTTCTTCTTCTTCTTCTTCTTCGCAATTCATCTTTGCCATTGTCGTCATCATCGTCGAACGCTCAGACAGCAACAATTGTTGTCTGTCCTATGAGTCAAAAGACATTAATTACGTTGCCGTTAAGCACCTGACGAGTCAGGCCCCGTACATCCTGTATTAATTCTGTATCAGTCTACTTGTGTATTGTAATTTGTAGAGTTGAGGTGAATCGTGATTGGTATTGCCTTTTAGTTAAAACAATTGTTTTTTTTCGCTTTGTTTTGTTATTGTTGTTGCTGTTTTTTCTCATTCACCACCGTTCTTTATTGAAAGCAATTGCATTTTATGTTGTTTTGCTATGTTGTTGTTGTTGTTGTTGTTTTGTTTTTATTTTCCATTGTGTTTCTATACAATATCTGGAGAGGGATGGGCTCTCCCTACGTTCAACTTTTTGCCCGTGGCATAAATGGTAAAAAAAGGTAAATGTGTTCCATAACCTATGTGATCGTAAGGGAGCGAGGCGTCAGAGACCTCAGCTTCTCTAGGGGGCCAGCATATTGAGGGCGGTGTCCGTCTCCTCTCCTTCGCTGCTTTACCTTCCCTGACCCTCAAGAGGGCAGGTACACCATTTAAAGCTGGGTGAACTGGGAGACTGTACTGAAACAAATGCGAGCAAACCGTCATCCATCCAATCCAACTGGTAACCACGCTTGATGCTGCTTAACTTAATTAAGCTTGGGGAAAGCGAGTGACATACTGTGTGAAAGACTTCCAGAGCAGTGCCCCAATGACTTCTCAGTGAGTTGAGGGATAAGTCACGTCAAGTTAGGTTAAATACAGACCCATGAATTTAAAATGAGAAAATCCCCAAGTCGGAATGTGGCTACCTAAATGTGGAGGGAAAAAAAACAGTCACACACGCAGTGGTGAACCTCGGAGCTCTAGCTGAGGAATTAAAGACAACAAAAATGACAAAAAATGAGAACTCTTTCCAAAAAGAATGCTTTAAAAACATTTTGTTGTAAAAGCATTTTTGTTTTTGTATGTTATTTTATTTCTTTCTGTTTTTTTTCTTGGGCTAGAGCTCCTATGTTAAAAAATGGTGAGATTTCGCGTATGCAACCGATTTTGCCCACCACTTAGGTAGCTGCATTCCAACATCAGAGATTGTGTCTAAACATGACACCATTGTGCGTGCGTTAAAAAAAAAAGCAATTCGTTCGAACTGGCATGCAATGGCTTACTCTTTCGAAAGGTGCAACAGGCTTTAACTTGTCCACAAGATGTTCTGTGTGCGTTTGCATATATATGGGACTTCGGTTTATAGTCTCATCCGAAGAACTTTCGGGGAAAGTGGAGTCGGAATTGATATTAACTCCAAGGGAAAAAAATCGCCTTGAGAGGTTGCCCCTGTAGTGGCTCAAGCCCGGGCTCGACCACAGACCATCAAACCACGAGTGCAACACTCTAACCACTAGGGTATCCCGCCTCTCCAAGACCAATAGCATTACTGTAGTATTCCAATAAACTGAGGACCTCCCCTCCCCTCCCTCACACACACTCTACCGCTGATATGGCAAGTGGTTTTTTTTTCATGGCCTGTTATTCAAGATCAAACGGCAGTTCTTTAGAATAAACCAAAGTATGTCTCTGTCTCTCTCTATCTGTCTCTTTGTCTCTCTCTCTGTTTCTGTCTGTCTGTCTGTTTGTCTGTCTGTCTCTCTCTCATGGGCCGGATCAAAAAAAAATTGCATGCTTACTCTGTTACCCTTGGAAAATAAAGATTATTCATTCATTCATTCACTCACTTACTCATTCTCTCTCTATCTCAATTAGTTTAATATTTTGTGACACAACTAAAGGGATATTTATATGCTGTAATCTCCAGCAAGAGCACTTATTGAAAATTTCACAAAGAATTTGATTGGATGGTTTAATACTAGCATTCTAGAATGTTCTTGTTATTATTTTAGTTGCTGTTTACCAGTTCTTATTATTTATCCTTGACATTACTTTGTGATTAGTTTGAAGCTGGGTTCAGGCCAGAGGCTAAAGTCGTATTCTTTTATAGATAGCTAGCTCTTGTGTTTTCATGACGGTAAATGCATCATGCAATTTTTCAATAAATAATTGTATTTATAAAAGAAAATAGCGTGTGGCCCTCTTTATCCATAGGCCACATTGAGCAATGGCATTAAATTGGTCACAGCGTCTCTCTGTGTCTCTCGTCTGTCTGTCTGTCTGTCTGTCTGTCTGTCTGTCTGTCTGTCTGTCTGTCTGTCTGTCTGTCTGTCTGTCTGTCTGTCTGTCTCTCTCTCTTCTCTCTCTCTCTCTCTCTCTCTCTCTCTCTTCTCTCTCTCTCTCTCTCTCTCTCTCTCTCTTTCACAGCATTAGCAAAACCCTGTACCCAATATCATAAAAATACCTGTCACATTCAAGTCACTCAGTCATTTTCCCTCTTCAGAACCCCCCCCCCCCCCACACACACACACACTGTGACACTTTCCACCTTTGATCACGTACAGTCTCAGTGAAAAGCTTTTGAACCCCTATAACCCCCCCCCCACACACACACTCACACACACACGTTGCCCTGTTGCCACGTTGCCTCAGATGACCCAGCCCAGTTCGGCCCGGCCCAGCCCTGCCTATCAATAGAGTGATAGTGTTATATAGTTCATATTCGTATGGCGCTATCGGTATTCTTTGATTGAGTGATAAATAGCACTGATGATATTGACACGGTTGCGTGTAGAGGAGTAGAAGGAGAAGAAACGTGTTCATCATGTTGAATTTGCGGGTCTTTGGGTTCGTTTCTTTTGGAAAAGAAAATTCTCTTGCCTTTTTGTGATGGTTGTAGTTAACAATGATAGATTTTTTTATATATCGTGAGAAGAGCCTTAAGGGGAAAAGTGGGTTGTATAGGAAAGTGTTTTTAAAAACATACATGTAGAGACTCAGAGACGCAGACTGACAGACAGACAGACACACACACAGACAGACAGATACACAGACTGACAACACCCATAAACAGACACGCAAACACAAACACACGCACACACACACACACACACACACACACACACACACACACACACACACACACACACACACACATAAGCACACAGGCAGACTGACAGACAGACAGATACACACAGATATACGAACAGACAGACAGACAAACACACACATGTACATACACACACACTTACACACACACTTACACACAAACACACACACGTACACACACACACACACTTACAAACAAACACACACACTTACACACTCACACATACACACACAGAGTATACATTTTTTCCTAAGGGGTAGCTCCCAGGAAAAGAGATAGAAGGGCACTGGAGATAAGTGGGAAGGGTGGGGTGGGGGAGGTTGCTAGCAGCGTTCATAAAAGAATCAAATCAATCATTTAGAATGGTCGAAAGATTTCTGAAAACTGCAAGGTTTATGAAGCTTCCTCTGTATTTTATTTGTACACACTTCTTTGATATGCCTTCTGAAATTGTCAATGGAACTGTTTTTATAACATCCGTACCTACCCTTCAATCACTCCCCGCGGCCCACCCTCCCACCACCGTTTCAATAGAATTCCATTCTTTGA
>JASPKP010000694.1:30000-38579 GCA_030674155.1 Stramonita haemastoma
GGAAGGAGAATACTAGGGGGTGTTTCTAGGGTGTTTCCCCCTCTTATTTTTTTTGGGGGGTGCCCCCCCTTTCCCCGGGGGTTTTTGGTTTTTGTGGGTGGGTGGTGTTTGTGGTGTTGGGTGTGGGGGGGTGTGGTGGTGGGTGTGGGGGTGGGTGTGGGTGGGGGTTGGTGGGGTGGGTGGGGGGGTGGTGGGGGGGGGGGTGGAATTTAAGATATGGAAAGGGAAAGACAAAAGGAGGGGAAAAAAAAAAAAAAAGGGTGGGTGTTTATGGAGGGGAAAAAAAAACAAAAAAAGGGGTTTAAAACAGAAAGGTTGAAAAAAAAGAAAAAGAAGCAAGTGAAGGAGGAAGAAAAGGTAGGGTGGGGTGGTTGTGTGGTTGGGGGGGTGAGTGGGGGGGGGTGGGGGAGGGGTGTGGGGTGACTGGTGTGAGGTGATCTTGGGGGGACTGGTAAAAGGTGGGGGTGGGGTGGGATGGGTGGGGTTTTTGGGGGTGGGGGGGGTGGGGGGGTGGGGGGGGGGCGGTGTGGGTGGCAAGGAAAAAATCGATAAAAAGAATGGAAAGAAAAAGGAAGAAAAAAGGAAAGGGAAAGGGAAGAACAAAATACAAATTAAAAAGAAAAAAGAAAACTTTTAAGAAAAGGGAAAGGGAAAAGAAAAAATTAAAAAAAGAAAAATTTAATATTTTTAAAACAGCCGTATCTGGACATTTTGTGAATGGTCTTTGGGGTCAAAGTGCGGGTCTTGTCTGCTTCCTTCCCTTTGCTTTTTGAAACTAGGTTTTTTTTTCCTTTAAATTAAGATTTTTGTAATGACCAAACTTGACTATAATTCCTTTAAAACTGGAAATTTTTAACAAAAGTGAGTAGAGTTTTGGGGGGGTAATCAAAGATTGTTTGGGGGTTTTTTGGGGTGGTGTGGTGGTGGTTGGTGTGTGGTGTGGTGGTGTGTGTTGTTGGGTTTTGGGTGTTAGTGTGTGTTGTGTGGTGTGTGGGTGTGTGGTGTGTAGGTTTTGTTGTGTGTGTGGTTGTTGTGTTGTTTCGTTTGTGTTGTTTTTTGTTTTGTTGTGTGGGAGAAGTTTTCTTTTTTTCCTTTTTTTCTGTTCTTGTTGCTTTTTTTATTCTCTTTTTTTTCCCTTTTTTTTTGTTTTGTTTTTTTTCAAACATTTTGCCCGATCTTCCCCTTTTGTTAAATTTGTTTGTTTTTTTTTTGTGTTTTGGTTGCCTTTTTCTTTTTTTCCATTTCTTTTTTTCTTTTTCTTTTTTTTTTTTTTTTTTTTTTTTTTTTTTTGTTTTGGTTATCCCCTTTTTTTTTTCTTCTTCTTTCCTGTTTTTTTGTTTTTTTTTTCTTTTTTTTTTTCTTCTTCCTCTTCTTTTATTCTTCTCTCTCTCTCTCTCTTTTCCTTTTGCAACAAATGATTTTTTTAATGATGTTCCATGGGTCCTTTGTTTCTGCAGATTTATTTTTTAAAGGAAAAAAACTCAATTTACAAAATCAAAGAAGATGAGGAGGGGATGGGGATAAGACGATGACGAAAATGTTTGGCGATGATGACAACAAACACAAAGAAGGGGAAGAAGAAAAACAACAACCATGCAACAAAAAAAAACAAAAAAAGAAAAAGAAGAAAAGAAAGAAGAAAAAAGAAGAAAAAGAAGAAGAAGAGAAAGGAAGAGAAGAAGAAGAAGGAAAAGGAAGAAAAAGAGGAAGAAGAAGAAGAAGAAAAGAAAAAGAAGAAGAAGAAAAAGAAAGAAAAAGAGAAGAAAACAACAACAAAAACAACAACAACAACAACAACAAAACAAAAAGAATTTAAAAGGAACGGGGGAAAAATGAAAAGAGCAAAAGAATGTAAAGTAATGAAAAGAAAAATGCAAGAAGAATGAAAAAAAGAAGGACAAGAAACAAAAGAACAACGAGAAAAGTACAGAAAAAGAAAACAAGAAAAACACGAAAAAAGAGGAAAAAGAAGAAAAAAAGTTCGTCCACAAACAAGAAAAAAAAAAACCTGAAAAGAAAACGGTATCACACCAACCAACACACACACACACAAACCACACACACACACCACCACACAACACACACCACACACCACACCCACAACCCCCACACACACACACAACACAAACAACCAACACAAAAAAAAACAAAGAAAGGGGGTCAATTTTTTGATGTATCCACTCTAAATTTTGAGATTACAATTGTTGGAAAAATCCAAGAATGAAATGAAATTATTAGTTAAAGATTTTGGTGCATTACAAAAACATCAAATGAAAAGGCTTTAATTTTAAAAAATTTGGGTTTCGTTTTTTCCGCATTATAGTAAGTGAAGTCAGACAAGAAAATCTCGTACTTTATAGATAAAGCAAAATGCATTTAAAAAAAAATTTTGTGCAGGTTTTTTTTGTGCTGTTGTGGTGAAAAAATTTAAAGTTTTCATTTGATTTTTTGAATGTAAGTTATAAAAAAAATATTTGCCCTTTTCCCCGATTGTTATTAAAAAAAGTTTTCATGATTTTTTTAATGTTTAGTTTTGTGAATGTTTGTTATGTCCGTTTGCCGTTTACTTTAGTTTGGGGATTTTACCTTTTTCTTTTTCCCAAAAAAATGTTATTTTTTCGA
This sequence comes from Stramonita haemastoma, assembly GCA_030674155.1. Classification (NCBI taxonomy): domain Eukaryota; kingdom Metazoa; phylum Mollusca; class Gastropoda; order Neogastropoda; family Muricidae; genus Stramonita; species Stramonita haemastoma. The sequence goes on from JASPKP010000694.1 coordinate 32,623, forward strand.
TGATATTTTCCCTGTAAAAACAACAAACACACAGAACGAACAGACACCCCACCACCCACAACAACACACACACAAACACACACACAACACAAAACAACACACAACACAACAACCAAACACTGGTACACAGTCCACACAGAGTCACACGGTCACACACAGTAAACCCCCCCACCAACACCACACCCACACACACCCCCACACAACCCAAAAAACCCCCACACAAACACACACCACCCACATTGTGCTTTTATCTTCCCAAGTTCATTGCTTCTATTTGTTATCTTTTTGTTAGATGTTCAAGCAGTTTTGTGATTAGCCCTTTTTTTTGTTGTTGTTTTTTTTTTTTCCCAGCCCATAAAAAACCCCCGGCCCCTTTTATTTTTTTTATTTTTTTCCCCAATCCTTGTTAAAATCATTTTTTCGTGGATTAGCGTTAAAATGAAGACACACAAAAAAAACCAACAAAAACCAAAAAACAACAAAACCCACACACAACCAAAACAAAACACAACACAACAAAACACAACAACCAAACCCCCACAAACACACACACAAAAAACCCACACAACACAACACCCACACACACAAGAAAAGGCCACAAGGAGGGGGGGGGTAGGGGGGGGGCAAGGTGGAGGGGGGGAGGGGGGAAGGGGGGGGAAAGGTGGGGGGGGGAGGGGGGAAGGAGAAGACTAGGTTAACGAAACGCCAATAGTATTGCCCTTTGCAACGGAAGTACTGAAAAAGGGTATCCCCAGGACGAAACCTTCCCCCCTCAGGCCCGGGCCCGGGGAGAAAACCAAAAAACAAACCAGGAAAAAAGATAGGGCAGGAGGGGAGAGGAAGGAGGGAGTGAGGAGAGGGGGGGGCGGGAGAGGAGAGGGAGGGGGAGAGAGAGAGATGAGGGAGGAGAGGGGGGGAGAGAGAGGAGAGAGAGGGGAGGGGGAGAGAGGGGGAGAGGCAGACGACAGGCAGAAGCGACGACAGCGACGACGAAGCAGACAGACGAACGGAGAGCGACACCAGAGCAACAGAGGACAGACAGACGAAAGACAGCAGCAGACAGGAGAAAGGAGGGAGCGGAGAGAGAGACAGGGGGAAAAAAGGGACAGAGGGGAAAAAGAGAGAGGACCTATTTTGTGGGGGCAAGTGTTTTGATCGACTGTTCTGTCGGCCAGGTTGTGGGGACTGGACAGAAAACTCCCAGAGTGGGGTGGGTGGCAGGGGGAGAGGTAGGTAGGTGGGAGGGGGGGGTAGGAGGGGGGTTTTGAGTGGGGAGTAAGGGGGAGGGGGGGTAAAGTTTGATTTAGGGGTGGTTGGTATGGTGTGCGTGGGTGTTTTGTTTTGAGAGTCCGGGGTCTAGTGCTACTTGAATTTGACCCAACTCGAAATTCAGGTGAAGGATTAAAGGTTCGTGCTTTTCCCCCCTGGGGATCCCGGGGTCTGTAGTAAAAATTGGCATTTCAATTTCGGGAATGTGTGTTTGGGAATTTGCTTTTTCTCTGTTTCGTTCTCAGTCTTCTCTCTCTCCTCTCTCTCTCTCTCTTCTTCTTCTCTTCTCCTCTCCTCTCTCTTTTTCCTCCTCTCTCTCTCTCTTCTCTCTTTTGTTTCTTTTCTTTTTACATCCTTTTGTTATTTTTCGCTTTCTTGGCCCATTCTTTCCCTTTTTCTTTCCAGAGAGATTAAGGGGATAAAAATTCTTTTTTCTTGGGACAGGATAGCTCATAGTCAGAGAATTTTTTTGTTTTTCCCCAAGTGGGTTTAAGCGAGGAGCGGGGTACCAATTGGATGGTGCTGTTTGCCGCCCTTTGGTTTGTTAGTACAGTCCCCCCCGTTCACCAGCTGTAAAAGGTTACCCGCCCTCTTTTGGGGCGTGAAGGTAAAGCAGTGAGAGGGGATAGGTGCCCCCTCAACATGCTTTCCCCCTGAGAAGTGGGGCATGCACCCCGTCCCCCGAAAATAGGGTTTGGGACCCTTTATTTTACCTTGCTTGCCCTTTAAAAGAAGGAATTATTTGGGTAAAATAATGCGTCAGTGTATCAATTTTTAAACAAAAAAAAGAGTAAAACCTGTTTGCGTATGCTTTTTTTTTTTTTTAGAGTTATGGGTGGTGTAGAACCAAAAACACACACACAACCCCCACACACACCACAAACCCCACACCACCACAAACCCCACAACACACACACACACCCACACACCCACTGCATACACACACACACACACCATGCACTACACACGCACAGTGTTGTACGTACTTTGAGCCCTAATTTTAAGGGGAAAATATTGCCCCAAGTAGGGCAAAAATTATTTCCCCCCCCCCCCCCCCCCCTCTTCTCTCTCTCTTCTCTCTCTCTTTCTCTTCCTTGTCTTTTTCTCTTCCTCTCCTGGTGGGTTTGTGATGTGGATTGTTCCCCTTTGGGGGGCTGTTGGGAAGTTGTTTCCCCCCCTGGCGGGCGGAAATTTTCCCCTTTTTTCACGTGCCCCAAAAATTTTTATCGACAAACAGGGTGACGGTGGGTTATGGGTAGGTTTTAAAAGGTATGATATGGTAAGGTGGTGTTTGGGAGGGGGGGGAAAGACAGAAAAGAGGGCAGAAAAGAGGACGAAGACAGAACAAACAGAATCTTTTATTTTCTTTTTTTTTCAAGGGTTACAGATAAGCTCCTTCCAAGGGGAGAGAGAGAGGGAGGGAGGAGAGAGAGGAGAGAGAGAAGGGGGGAGAGGGGGGAGAGGAGAGAGGAAAGAGGGAGAGAGGGAGAGAAGGGGGGAAGAGGAATCTTATTTAATCTCTTTATTTTTTAAGGGTAACAGAGTAGCATTCGCATACTTTTTACATCCGCCCTTGCCCGATTAGAGAATTTCCCAACCCCCCACCACCCCCAAAAAAAAAACCCAGCCAACAAAAACCCAAACCAAAAACAAAAATAAAAAAAAAGAAAAAAAAAACCCCCACCAAAAAAAAATTCAACCCAAGATTTAAAAAAAGGTATTAACATTAACAAAATAATAATCCCAGTAGAACATTGATAAAAATGATTTTTTAAAAAAAGAGTGTAGTATTTAAACCCAAACGCATAACCCTAATTGACCCCAACTTATGTAAGTGAATTTAAAAAAATTAAAAATTTTAGAGAAGGGGCAGAAAAGAAGAGAGCAACCCAACCAAAAAGAAATGCAAAATATTTAAAAGGGGGAAAAATAGGAGGAAAATGAAAACAAAAATTTTTTACAACGCTAAAAAGTTGATGTCTTTTAAAATGTCACAAATTGAAATGATAGAAAATTTTGAGACAGTATAGTCTGTTAAATTTTTCGCAAAATGCGGTGGGCGCGCGCGGGCGCGCGTGTGTGTTGTCTGTCGTTGTTGTTTGTCTGTGTTTGTGTTTCTGTGTGTTGTTGTTGTTGTTTTTTTTTCTTTATTTATTTTTTAAAATTTAGGGGGTAATGTGTGTGCGTTTCGTGCGTGGTTTGGTGCGTGCGTTTGGGCGTGCGTGGTGCGTTTCGTGGTGGTGCGTGGTGGTGCGCGTGTGCGCCTCTTCTTTAAAAAGATGTTTTTGTTTATATCAACAAAAAAGGAAAGTTTAGAAAGAAATGGGGTATTAGTTGTCCAGGTTCGAAAAGGGAAGGTGTGCGTTACAAACATTTAAATGTTAGGTGGTTACCCAAAGCTCTCTTTTTTATAATTCTTTCTGTCTGATGGCCATGGCCTTTATGAATAAAGATTGGGGGCTTTTTTCTCTCCTCTTTTTTTTCTCTTCTCTTTTCTCTCTCTCTCTTTCTCTCGTCTCTCCTTTTCTTCTCTGTCTCTCTTGTTCTCTTCTCTTCTCCTTTCTCTCTGTTTCTCTGTTGTCTCTTCTCTCTGTCTCTTCTTCTGTCTCTTCTGTCTTGTTTTCGTTCTGTTCTCTTTCTTGTATCTCGTTTGTCTTCTTGTCTCTGTCTTTCTCTCTCAGAAAATTTTTTTTAACTACGCTTTCTTTAATTTGCGTTGTGGTTATGTATGTGTCTCTACTCGGGGGGGAAAGGTAGAAGAGGAATGAGAAAAAGATGTCAAGCTTATCTGTAGCCCCAGGGAATAAAAATTTTATCCAAATTTATTCAACAATCCCTTTCTTCTCCCATTTTGTCTCTGTTGTCTTTTCTCTGTTCTCTTTTTTTCTTCTCTCTCTCTCCCTTTTCTTCACTCTCTTCTCTCCCCTTTTTCTGTTGTCTGCCCGTTGTCTTCCCTCTCTGTTCCCTCTTTCCCCGTCTCCCCCTCTCTCCCTGTATCTCTCTCCCTTGTTTTTTAAATAAAAGATATTTCCTCTTACTTAAAATGATTAGTTGTGTTTTTTAGTCCATGTCAGGGCAAGGGCTGGATGAAAAAAGATGCAATATTTTCTGAAAAACCCTTCGGAAAAAAGATGATCAATAAATCAATCGAAAAAAATCGTTGTCACTGTCACTGTCTTTGTCTTTCTTTTCGTCGTCTGACTGTCTGTCTGTTGTTGTCTGTTTCTCTCTTTCCTCTCTCTCTCTCTCTCTCCTCTCTCTCTCTTCTCTCTCTCTCTCTTTTTCTCTCTCTCCTCTCTCTCTCTCTTCCTCTTCCAACACACACCCACAACACACACCCAATACACAAAACACATATATACATGCGCGCTGCACAATGCATAACACACCCCCCCACCCTACCACCCACCCCCCCCCCACCCCCCCCCTGCAGACAGACGTTTTTATTTTTTGCCTTTTACACAAACCCCACAAACAAAACAGGCAAACACGGCCACCCCTTCCCAAAACCATCTTTTATTTCTATTATGATATACAGCGCTTTTCTGTGGCGGGACGATGAGGGGTGGCTATACATTTGTTAGGCTTTGTGTGGAAATGTATTGGGCAAACAAGGACATAAAAGGTTTTTAAAGACAAGGTACCCAACCCCACCCCGCACACAAAATTTAACACCCAACACACCACACCAAACAAAACCAAACACCTCACACACCACACACACCAAAACACACACCACACACAAACACAAAACCACACAACCACACACACCACAACCCCCAACCCACACACACACCCCACTGGTTGCTGTGACGGGGGTTTGAGCGAAAACAGTTTATGCCTTGGTATAAAGGGAAATTTCCCTTTTTTTTCCATTTGATGGGGAAAGGGGGGGGAAAGTTTTTGTTTTTCAAATAAAAAAACATACAAAAAAAAATTCAGCACAGCAACAAAAAGGGGTAGCTTATATTGTGTCGAAATAACTTTAAGGTCAGGAAAGGTCCTTTCAAGGTCAAAAAGGGGAAAAGGGGAAAAAATTTAGACCCTGGTATGACGAAGAAAACGAAATTATAAAAAGATAGTAAAAAAACAACACACGAGAAAATGAAGCAAAAAAAAACCAAGATAAACAAAACTGAGAAAGAGATGACGATAAAGCAGAAGAAGAAGAAGAAGAAGAAGAAGAAGAAGAAACAAGAACAAGAAACAAGAACAAGAACAAAAACAAGAAGAAGAAAAAAGAACCCAAAAACAAGGACAACAAAAACAGCAGCAACAACAACAACAAAAAATACACAAAATTAATTTCAACCTAATTCTCTCCCAACATACTAGCTTTGTTCATTCTCCATTCTTTAAGAAACAAAGTTTCTGTAAAATATTTTTGATTTTCTAGGCAAACCTATTTTTGTTGATCTCTAGGCCCCGTTTAAAAACCCGTTCCCCTTTTAAAAAAAGGGTTTAACCCCCTGTGTTCCAGAGGGAACAGTGACAAGTTTACACCCAAAAAAATGCATACACGGGGAACAGGTGCATAATAAGCACGCGATTGCTATTTCTTATCCCCGAAACAAAGAATAATCAAATGGAAAAAAAATATATAAAAAGCCCTGGCAAGTATCTTTACCAATAACACGACTACATTTTTCAAAGAATGGAAATTTTATTGAAACGGGGGTTGGGGGGGG
>JASPKP010006943.1:0-13481 GCA_030674155.1 Stramonita haemastoma
CTCCGTCGCTGCTTTACCTTCCCCGATCCTGAACAGGGCAGGTATCCATTTTTACAGCTGGGTGAACTAGGGGGCTGTACTGAAGCCAAGGCGCGCAAACGGTCACCCATCCAATAGGTAACCACGAAGGAGTGTTCTGACCACTGAGCTATCCCGATCCCATAAATGAAGCAACAAAGGAATTCTCAATGAATTGAACCTGAATTGTTTTACGACTGAATAAAACGAATATCCAGACGACATTTCTTTGTGTCCTTTCTAAAAAAACAAAACAAAACAAAACGTATTTTCTGTTTAAATGATTAACAAAGCCTTTTTTGTGTGTCTTTCTTCCTTTTTTCTATTTACTCTATCCTATCTTTCTTCCTGCCTTCTTTCCTTTCTTTCTTTCTTTATTTCAATTTCCGTCTGTCTTTTTCATTCTTTCGCCATTTCCTGAGTTTCCTAATTGGACACTTTCAAAAAGATTAGAACTTTTTTTTTCTTTTTTGTGCATAAAACGATGATTTGTCGATTACTTTTCTTTCCAATTTATGGTTTCCTATCTGTATCATTTTTATGCTTTGGGCCAGTTTTCGGACTCTCTCTCATTTCGGTATCTTAAGTTATATTTTTGTAAATGATCTTTTTTTTATTATTTTGTTGCTGCTGCTATTGCTTTTCTAAAATACTAAGCAGGTCGGTAATCCCCCTTCATGTATGGGCCAATGGCCTTTTTATGAATAAATCATTCGAGTTCGAGTTCGAGTTTGAGTTTGAGTTCAAGTTTTGTCTGTCTGTCTGTCTGTCTGTCTGTCTGTCTGTCTGTCTGTCTGTCTGTCTGTCTGTCTGTCTGTCTGTCTGTCTGTCTGTCTGTCTGTCTGTCTGTCTCTCTCTCTCTCTCTCTCTCTCTCTCTCCTCTCTCTCTCTCTCTCTCTCTCTCTCTCTCTCCCCCTCACCTCCACCCCACCCCTCCACCCCACCCCCACCCCACCCCAACCCCAAATCCATAATCCATAATCCATCTTCCCCCATCCCAGTCCCATCCCATCCCACACCACCATACCAGCACAGTTCAATCCTCACACCCCAAGACAACCAACCCCGCTCCACACTGTGATTGACGTGAAAGAGTCGTTTCCCGTAGCTGCCTGCCCCTGTTATGTCCTAGCCGCCAATCGCTGACAAAGAGGAAGGATGTCGCCGTAGTGGGGACTGCGCATGCGTCACGCACCTTTGATCATCATCATCAGCATCATCATCGTCAGCGTCAACATTACCATCATCATCATCGTCATCGTCGTCGTCGTCAACATCGTCATCATCATCATCATCATCATCATCATCATCATCATCATCTTCTTCTTCTTCTTCTTCTTCTTCTTTTTCTTCTTCTTCTTCTTCTTCATCATCATCATCATCATCATCATCATCATAGTCATAGTCATCATCGTCATCGTCATCATCATCGTCATCATCATCGTCAACATCATCATCGTCAACATCAGTGTCGTCATCCTCGTCTTCAATGACAAGAGTGACGCGGGCAAGGGGCAGTATAGTGGAAGGGCTGTGGTGGTGGTGATGGCGGTGGTGGTCGGTGGTGGTGGTGATGGTGGTGGTGGTGGTGGCGATGGTGGCGGTGGTGGCAGTGAGTAGTGGCTCGCTCTCTACTCCTCCTCCTCCTCCTCCTCTCCTCTCTGCCCCAGCCAGGACAGTACAGGGCTTGATAATCGCATTGTCTGGCACTCAGCCGTCTGATAATTGTACATGACAGGCTCGTTAGTGCCAGGGCAAGAGCAAGAGTGGAGAGAGAGAGAGAGAGAGAGAGAGAGAGAGAGAGAGAGAGAGAGAGAGAGAGAGGGGGGGGGGGGATTGAAGTGTCCTTTCTTTCTTTGTGCGTGTGCACGCGTGCGCGTGTGTGGATAGAGGTGGAGTGGGGTTGGGTTTTTTTATTATTAATCTTAAAAATTTTATTCTTTTGTTCCGAGGAAATTGGAATAAGAATTCATGTGCTTTTATTTTTTACATCTAGTCCTCGTGTGTGTAGGCAGTTTTGTGAATGTTTTCACCTGTTTCTATAACTGTGTGTGTGTGTGTGTGTGTGTGTGTGTGTGTGTGTGTGTGTGTGTGTGTGTGTGTGTGTGTGTGTGTGTGTGTGTGGAGCGTGCGTGCGTGCGTGTGTGTGTATGTGTGTGTGTGTGTATGTGAGTGTGTATGTGTGTGGTTTGTGTGTGTGGGTGGGTGGGGGGTGGGGGGTGAGTGTGTGTGTATGTATGCGTGTGTATGGGTATTTCCAGGCCTCTCCCTCTTTTGTCTTTCTTTTTCGTGGACATTATGCTTCTGAGGAAGTAGTAGTAGTAGTAGTAGTAGTATAGTAGTAGTAGTAGTAGTAGTAGTAGTAGTAGTAGTAGTAGTAGTAGCAGCAGCAGCAGCAGCACCAGCAGCAGCAGCAGCAGCAGCAGTAGTAGTAGTAGTAGTAGTAGTAGTAGTAGTAGTAGTAGTAGTAGTAGTAGTAGTAGTAAATAGTGACAGCAGCAGCAGTAGCAGCAGCAGCAGCAGCAGCAGTGGTAGCAGTACTACCAGAAGTCATAGCATTAATACTAGTGGTAATGGTGTCTTCAATCCCGAGACTAATTAACACTTTCATTACAGAAGGAAGCTGCTCCAACGTGCGTTATTCTCAGGTCTGGCTGGGACTAAGGGTGGTGAAGGTGGCGCGGAAGGGGTGTGGTGTGGGTTTTGTCGGTGTGTGTGTGTGTGTGTGTGTGTGTGTGTGTGTGTGTGTGTGTGTGTGTGTGTGTGTGTGTGTGTGTGTGTACGTGTGTGTGTGTACGTGTGTGTGTGTGTGTGTGTGTGTGTGTGTGTGTGTGTGTGTGTGTGTGTGCACGTGTGTGTTTGTGCATGCGAACCAACCAAATAGACAAATAAAGGCAGAAAAAGCTCAACAAACCCTTAGATTTAAAAATGAAAAAACCAATATAGGACAAAAAGCCTAACCAATGTGCTTTGCTTACTTACAGGCAACAGAAAAAGACCAAAAAACAAACAAACAAAACAACAACAACAAAAAACATACATAAAACAAAACAAAAAACTTTAAAAAACCACCAAAAAGAAAACAAAGAAACAAAACAGAAATCAACAGGAAAACGTGGAAAGGACACACATTACAAATATTTTCATTGATATAGATTTTAAAAAAGCAACTTGAATAAAGCTTGACATGTAAAAAAATTGATTCAGTGGATTCTGACCTTGAGTGTGTATGGTCCACAAACAAAACCTGGTTTGCTGATTAAATCACAAATAAAGCAAGCAAGAAAAAGATCTCATGAAGAATTGAACAGACAAGAGACAAGAAATCCTACTTCAGATGAACCAACTTGTAGTGCTTTTCACAACTAGATCTATAGTCCTCGAAGTCGGAACGCGGCTACCTTAATAGTAGGCAAAAAAACGGTCGCGTAAGAAAAAAAAAACCCTCACCATTGGTGAACCTCAGAGCACTAGCCGAGGAACGAAAAAAAAAACCCAACAACACACTTAAACAGTTTTAAAAACATGAAATAGTTCTAAATGCTCCCCCCCCCCCCCCCCCACCTTCCCCGAAAAAAGAAAAGAAAAAAAAGATTGAAACAGATACAATTAACAGGAATAATATAAGGCAATCTTTCTTCTTTAACAAAATGGGATATGTAATAAACAGAATGATAATGATGATAAAAAAAAAACGCCCCCCGCCCCCCCCCCCCCCCCCCCCCCCCACACACACACACACACACATACACACCACCCCTTCCAAATGAAAAAAACACAACAAAAAACAAGTAAACAAAGAAAAGGAAAGACAAAATCACATGCCTTCCTGCTGGGAAAAAAATTTAATGGCCAAGAAAACAAACCAACAAAAAAAAAAAAAAAAAAAAAGATTTGATCCTTCTCGTGCTCATCTCTGTTTGTTCGCCCTGATGTTATTTGTCTTCGCTGATTGAGGAAGGCAAGACGACTGATATACATGTAGCCATGACATGTACGTCGTTTCAGCACAGCACAGTTGCACAGCTTCCTATTATTGTATTTGGTTTCATTCATTTGCACGAAGCATACATAGGACCTAGATCTATGCAACTTTTTATCAGATGGAAACAGTTATGTTCTTCTTGTTTGTCGGTTATTAGCAAGACGGAGATGTACATAGAAGTCACCTTCACAGAAACAATTTTTTTTAATAGAATAAAAAATGAAAATGAAAAAAAAACTTCACGAAAACACCCCGTTATGACAGTCTGAGGGAGGACTGTCAGTGATGTTATTTGGATTCTAGCAAGTGCTACCTCCCTGGTATAACAGATTCTTCCAAACACCGCTCATGCACCGAGGAAATGTAGATTTTTTATTCTCTAGGAAGAAAAAGCAACTTTTACTACTTGTAAGGCCAGGCTGCGAATCGATTTAGACTTACTGCCATCGGCAGTTCTTCTTGTTCTTCTTGTTCTTCCTCTTGTTCTTCTTGTTGTTGTTCTTGTTCTTCTTCTTCTTCTTGTTTTTCTTCTTCGAACGCTCAGACAGCATTTATTGTCTGTCATATAAGCCAAATGTCTTCTGCTGCCGCTAAGCGCCTGACAGACAAGTCAGACCCAGCGAATCAAACTTTAACATGGAAGAGAATTGTTATCTTTTAAGTCTTTATGGTAAAAAAAGAAAAAAAGAAAAAAAAGGCAGGACCAGGAAGGTAGAAAACAGACTAGACTGAGGTGACATGGAAAAAAAGGAGCAAGGCAGAAACAAAGAGAGGGACAACAACAAAAAAGAGAGGGAATTCCTAGCACAGAATTTACAGAAAGTTGGGATGCTGTTTAAACCGACAGCCCCACCCCCCACTCCCACCTCCCCAACCCTCCCATCCCCTACAGGGATTAAAAAAAACCAAAACTTTGTTACTGTTATGTCTGGAAATGTATTACTTTGGGGTTAAACTCATTTTTGGCAATTAAAAAAAAAACAGTAGGCAATCCAACACAAAACCCCACCACCCTTTAACCAACCACCAATGAATTATGAATAATTATTAGCAAAAAAAAAGTTGAGCCGCCAACTCTGCATAGACTATAAACCGCCTTATTCTTTCTACGTCTTTAAAGTAAATGAAGAAGGAGGAGAAGAGAAAGAGGAAGACGAAGACGAAGACGAAGAAGAAGAAGAAGAAGAAGAAGAACAACAACAACAACAACAACAACAACAAGAAGAACAAGAAGAACAAGAAGAACAAGAACAAGAAGAACAAGAAGAACAAGAAGAACAAGAACAAGAAGAACAAGAAGAACAAGAAGAACAAGAAGAACAAGAACAAGAAGAACAAGAAGAACAAGAACAAGAAGAACAAGAAGAACAAGAAGAACAAGAGCAAAGAAAAAATACGTTTCCTCTCAACTAATTGTATAAGACAAGGAGAGACTTACCTGGTAAGTTGAGTCTTGTCGAGAATTCTGACGAATTTCTCCCGATGAAACCGGAACAGAGTGCACTTGAGATAAACACCACTTGCCAGCCGTCAGTCATTGAGAGTGCAACGAATAAACACTGAGTCAGTGAAGATACAACACACAGGTTATAGAGCTACTGGTCTATATGGGTGGGTAACAGAATTAAAGGGAGGGCAAGTGCACTCTGTTCCGGTTTCATCGGGAGAAATTCGTCAGAATTCTCGACAAGACTCAACTTACCAGGTAAGTCTCTCCTTGTCTTATACAATTCTAACTCATCTCCCGCTGAAACCTGCACTAAGAGTGCTCTTGAGATATTTAGAGCAACAGTGGTTATGAGTTGAAAAAAGAACAGATCAACTTCATCTTTGACAAATTAGTATTACATAAGGACCTGTCCAAAGTGTGGTTTGCCACAGTTAATCATTTTGCTATAAAAGCAGGTGTAAATAGACTCCCTAGTCCAGCCAGCAGCTGTCATAACAACACTGATAGGCACCTGCAGCCTGGGGCAGGAGCACTAACCACCTTACTAGGCTGGTGCTGTATAAACATCAGTATCTTAGTCTGCATCAGCTAGAGTGTATGGCTTCCAGTGAGCTATAATAATAGTGTCTCTGTTAACACTATGTTGAGGGCCTGTAAGGCAATGAAATTTTTTACAATTGTCTTTTCTCAGAGAAGCTGTTCTCAAGTATAATATTAGTGTTGCTACAACACCCAGCGTATCATTTGGTTTAGTCAGTTCTATAGGATCCTGGTGATCCCCATGTCAAGTATGCTTCAATATGCTATTTGCAAAATAAAAAGTGCATTTTGTTGTCCATCATTGACATGCCTGACAAGTCTAGTGCATTCAGGTTTTGGCAACATTGTCCAGTGAGGGGAGTAAGAAGCATGATAAGCTTTTCCCCCTTTATTTTAAAAATTCTTTCAGTGTCAACATTTTAATATATATCTAACTCCACATTGGCATCACAGGTTTTAATCCTTTCCTTTGACTGTTCAGCACTGGATTAGCTTCAAAGCCCCATCCATGAATATTTTAACTAGGTATGTAACACCAAAAGAACATTAACACCATCAAAATTTTTAGTGAGGCTTTCTCTTCTGATTTGAGAAAGGCTAGAAAATTGATGCCATTGACTGAAAAAGGTGAAACCTTAGCGTACCACTGCCACTTGTTGATGTACATGTTGTATATTAGACAGTGGATGCCTGCTAGGGAAGCATGATGGTGTCGGCGTCTGCCACATGTATTCCATCTTTGTCAGATATTTGCTTATCAGTACCTTGAGTTCCTTCCTCACATGGTGTTTGAGGTTGGGATCATGGAATGATACAGAAGCTATCTCTATTTGAGAAAAGCAGGGGTCTGATTATCTCCCTTTTTTACACCAAGAGATAAAACATCTGGGTTTGTCTGCAGAGGCACAACAGTTATTTCTTCTGTTTTGTCTGGCATTCTTTGGCAATACTCTTGGAAGCAGCGCAAAGAAAGAGGGTTGGAAAACAATGGAAAGAGGGATAATTCAAGCTGATAATGCAAGCATCAATTGCATAAGCATGTCAGTCAGGTCAAAAAGATATATATCTAGAACAGGTAGTTTGTTTTATGCACGCAGCAAAAGAGTCCCCTACAGGGAAGAAAGCAAGTAATGCTACAGCCTCTTTAAGAAGGCTTAGTACAAACTACCATTCAACATACCATGAAATGGACAATTTTATGACATACAATTTTCTGACCAAGCAGTGCAAGCATACCTGATTGTGATATCTTTGCTGATACATCATTTTCAGATTTCTTTGGTCAATGTCACAGGTTTATGATCTGCTAGATCCCCTTTAGTTAATACAACTAACAGTTATGCTATTGTCAGATCTAATAGAACTGACTATCAATAGCAGAGGACAGTAAAGCCTGTAAGGCCAGAAACATCTCTCAGTTTGAGATAACTAAAGAGTCTTGAGTTGTAGTTTGAGCTTTGTTTTGATTTATATACAGACCTCCCCATCCATGTGAGAGCTGTCAGTAACCAATGTGGCCTAGGTAAGTGTAACTTTAATTTTCTCTCTTTGCTGAGGTAAGTTTGTGATATACCACTTAAGGTCATATTTATCCACAACAAACAAGTGTCATATATCTGTCCGAATTTCGGCACAACTAACAGTTGTGCTATTGTCAGATCTACTAGAACTGACTATCAATAGCAGAGGACAGTAAAGCCTGTAAGGCCAGAAACATCTCTCAGTTTGAGATAACTTCAGAGTCTTGTGTCGAATTACCAGCACACTTATTACTTGTGAACAGTGTTTCTACTGCATTTCAGAGTGTGGCAAAGGAGTTTCCCATGGGGAACACCATCAAGCTAGCAACAGACTAGCAGCCCTCGGACCTAACAAGAGGTCATTGTTAAAATTTTTGCTTTTCTTTGCTTTAGTAGGTGACTGCAAGCACTGAAAGATTCAAGTTCTCTTTCTTCAGTAAGTCTGACACTCAGCTCCTGAGAGTTGATAACAAACCCTTTATGGGATGATTTTCTTGCATGGGTTTAATTATGATTTTTAATCATTTTTTGCAAACCCCAAAATATCAGTTTGATTTGACTATGTCAACAGCCCATTCCACGACTTCTGTCTCATGTTCTGTATCCCCTACTACCATGCTCAGAATTATGAGAATATGATCAAAAAACCCCTTATTGTAGCTTAGAAACAGTATAACTTGCCCTTCTATTAAGAAACGTGTGCAACACTCAAAAATGGGCCACTGAATAAACTGTATGATGCAGATCAATTTATGCAAGTAAACGGCCTGTTGTGATAAAATCTAAGGCCTTCCTATATGTTTCCATATCAAACTTTTTACAATCTATATTTCCGTTGAAGGCTTTCAAACTGAGAATCATGTAATAGATTCCATTTCCTATGGAAATATAACAACTTTTACAGGCTCATTCTCTTACAAACGAAGATTTTTCGCAAGAAAAATATATTCAGTTATTGATTTCTGAATCTACAGCCTCATTTCCTACTAAGCTACTTAGAGTCTGTGGGGTATAACTCAAGGAATATTGTCATCCCTTTGACTGTGTCAACACTTATAATATATCAGAAGTGACTTAATTCCACTTCTCTCTTATTTGCCATGCAATAAATGCAATGCAATGATGCAATAAAATTGCAAAAATGCAATAAAAGATTTTATCATGAAGTTATTACTCCAATGGGAATATTAATTTTATTTTAAAAAGAACTCATTTGGAAAAGGAAAGGATGGTTTCCTTATAGACAAACTTCCCATCACACCTTTCATCTCTTGGGGATTTCCCAATGCCCTCAGACTATCATTGGTTGTCTGGCTGGTAGCACCACCCCAAAATAAAACGAAATATGCCAACTGCTGTTGCTGCTGTGACCCCCATGACACTAGCCTTGACCCCAAGCTTTCCCCCCCCCTACACTCGTTGAGTGAGATGCTCAGTTTCTGAGTAACTTTGGCCTCTTTCAGAGCTCTGTGAAATTTGCCCCGTTGGGTTAAAAACCATTCACTGCTCACAGCTGTGTGTGCGTAGCACCAAGGCCTGCACTGTCTATGGAGTGGCATGTTATGCGTTTCTCTCTACTAGGTGAGAGGTCAAAGGTTGCATGCCCTGTAAGGGAAAGGACATCTACCAGGGTGTCCTTAGCTGCTCAGGTTGCCTTATAGCTATGCTGACCTGCACGAAAAGTTCACAGCAGTGCACGTGCACCGTTGCTGAAAAAGCAATGCTCCATTTAGTATATTCCACAGCCAGCTGTTATAGCCGTAGGCATTATAGCTGGCTGACTCCTTAGTGTGCGTTGCACAGAGTCGGCAGATTGTGGAATGCGGTACTTGGCCAGTATGGCCTTGAGCCTGGCATCCTGTAGCTTGACATCTGTTTAATGTAAGTCAACCCTCTTATCTGACAAGGGGGGTGGGGGGGTGGTGGGGGGGGGGGATCCCTACAGTGGCTCGCAGTGCAGCAGAAAGTAGGGTGAGGGGGTCAGGAGATGGTTTTATCCCTCTTTTTCTGTATTTCTTCTTCTCATCAGAACTTTACTCCATTTCAATATAAAAAATTTGGGGTGAGTGGGGGAAATAATTGTCTCTATTTCCTCAAATTCAGATTAATCATCAGTCAGAAATTAATGATGTTGTTTTTGTTTATCCCCAAATTATTGATGTTATGGCCTGCATTTAGCCTCCAAGTTACTGAAACAAGGCACATACTGTGTGTAAACTTGCTGAGGGAACATCTGTTGAGTTCAGCAGAAAAAACTTCCTCCTCAAGTAAGGGGGAGAAAAGGGGGGGAACTATTATGACTAGGGTGGTACTCACAGTTGAGTCAAACAAGACTGTTTTAAATTGCCCAAATAGGTTACAATTATGTATATATACACATTTTCCCCCCACAGCCTACACCACAGAAAATCCAAAGCCTAGAACACAAGAAAGGCTGTATACATCCAACAGGAAAAAAGAAAGATCATAGTGCACACACACTCTAAAAGAAAGGCACAGAACAGAAAACAGAAGGAAGGCACTCTCCTGATGTGACTGGTCCGGCGGCTAGGCGCAAAACTGACGGCTGGCAAGTGGTGTTTATCTCAAGAGCACTCTTAGTGCAGGTTTCAGCGGGAGATGAGTTAGAATTAGAAATGAATGATTAGAGTGGTCTTTTTCTTTAACGGAAATTAGAAGCATTGGAAGGTGGCTACAATGTCCAATATAAGTAAAGAAAGTCTTTCTTTACGGATGCAAAACGTGTCATTTAGATCTTTTCTTTAACAACATTCAACTGAAAACTCTGGCCATATGATTAAAGAGGGATGGAAAAGAAAGACATAAAGGAAAAGGAAAAGAAAAGAAAGAAAGAAAGAAAGGAACACGAAAAGAGAGGGGGGAGGGGGGGGGGGATAAATGGAAACAAGATGTCATACGCAAAGTACAAAGAACCAGCCTCCTTTTTTTTCTTCAAATTGTCTGTGTCCACAGTTCTGTTCAAATAATCGTTATTATAACTCTCTCTCTCTCTCTCTCTCTCTCTCTCTCTCTCTCTCTCTCTCTCTCTCTCTCTCTCTCTCTCTCTCTCTCTCTCTCTCTCTCTCTCTCTCTCTCTCTCTCTCTCTCTCTTAAACAACATTCCTACACTCAATCTCTCACCCCACCCACCCATCCCCCTCCTCTACCCCCACTCCCCCACCCCCTCCACCCAGTTTTCCCTTATCGTTCCCATTCAAAGACAGACATTAAAAGGTGGAACGAAAGACACCTATTGTAAGGAAAATGACAGGCGGGCTAAACGCAGCAATTTTATTCAGACGATTTGGGAAGCGAAGGTTTTCCACGGCTGAGTCAAAGTCATGGGCAAAGAGCAGCAGGGAGCCCCCCCCCCCCCCCCCTCTCTCTCTCTCTCCACCAAGTCTATGACAATCTCTCCCTCGTCTTGTCGAGCTTTTATTCGATTTGACACCACCCCCCATTTTAGACTTGGCATCCACGGTGCCCTTTCACCGGTTTGGAAAATTGTTAGAGGATGGTCCTGCCGGGGTTTCTGGTCTTTTTTTTTTCTTTTTTTTTTAAATAATATTTCTTCCTTTTTATATAAAGGTTGTTATTGTCGTTCGTTTCTTCAGTTACTTTCAGCTAACTGTTTCATATAGATGTACCCGCCATCTCTCTCTCTCTTCTCTCTCTCTCTCTCTCTCTCTCTCTCTCTCTCTCTCTCTCTCTCTCTCTCTCTCTCTCTCTCTCTCTCTCTCTCTTTTCTCTTCTCTTCTCTCCTCTTCCCTTTTCTCTCTCTCTCTTCATCTTTATTCCTCGATTATAACTTTTTGACGTTATTGCTCTTTTCTTACAGTCTGTCTCCCCCCCCCTCCCCCCCCCCTCCCCCCCCCCCCCCCCCTTTCCCTTTTTCTCTTGATATATAATTTGTTCCATTCTGGCGTTTTCTAAAGCTGTACTTGGCTTTATCTACTCCCAACTTCAACTCTGTCTTTTTTTCTTTTTCTTTTTCTTTTTTTGGCAGAGTCAATGGGCACTTACTGACTGAAAAAGTTACGTGGCCTTTTCACCCAGTCTCTCAACATGGCGGCCATAATGTTATCTTGTTGCCGCCCATGGGCTGGAAAAAGTTGCCAAGACATCTGATACCTAACCAATCAACGTGGCGGAAAGTCTTGTCATGTGATGTGACGTCATATACTGGCTGCCCTTTGGGGCAGTGAAAAGTTTCCTGGGAGTGGGAGGGAATGGGGGGTGGGGGAAGCTGTCAGCTTAAGTAACTTCCCAAACTTTTGGAAATTCTGTGCCAGAAATTCCCTCTTTTCTTTCCTTTTCTTCGTTCTTGCCTTTTTTTCTGTCACCTACTTCTTTTCTACTTTCTGCCTTCTTGATATATGGTTCTGCCTTCTTCCCCCCAAAGACTTAGAGTATAACAAGTCTCTCTCACTCTGAAGTGAGATGCTCTGAGTCTGACGCATTTTCGCTCATTTATTATGACAGACTACAATAGTTGCTGTCTGAGCGTTCGATATCGAAGAAGAAGACGAAAAAGAAGAAGAAGAAGCATGGCCTACTCAGGATCTCTGACAGTAACAAGAATGTTTCGAAATGGCCT
The DNA here is from genome assembly GCA_030674155.1 of Stramonita haemastoma. Lineage (NCBI taxonomy): Eukaryota > Metazoa > Mollusca > Gastropoda > Neogastropoda > Muricidae > Stramonita > Stramonita haemastoma. The sequence continues at coordinate 12,111 of JASPKP010006943.1, forward strand.
ACTCTTCCAAAAAGCAGAGCGGGTTTTTACCGTGTGTGGCAAATGAGTCAGCTAAGTGTGGAGATTTTTCTCTTCCTATTATTATCATTGCTTTTGGCTCTTCTTTTTCCTGAGTATTCTTCAGAACAGACTATGAAGTGAGGTCCCATGTGCATACAATATGTAGAAAATCTGTAGTAGAGTTGTTGTTTTTATTTGGTTTTCTTTGCTCCTTGGCTAGAGCTCAGAGGTCTGCTAAAGGTGACACTTTGCATACGCAGTTGCTCTTTTTTTTTTTAACCCAACATTAAGATTGCCACATTCCGACTTCGGGGATGACATTTCTATGCATACATTTCTTTTTAATCCCATCTGTTCCTACTGGTACGAAATGGCCTACTCTTTCAAAAAGCAGAGCGGGTTTTTACTGTGTGTTTGTGCAAAATGTTCTGCATGCATTCGCACACGAAACCTCGTGTTTATAGTCTCATCCGAAGAGACTTTCTGGGGAGTAGAGTCGATGTTTACTCCAGGAGAAAAATATCCTCTCGATCGGGCGCCTCGGGTGGATTGGTAGTCTAGATCTAGGTGGTAACGCGCCTTGCCAAGAAAGCAAAAAGTACGGGTCGGAGCGTGCGGTGGTTCGTACTCCGTTAGCCTAGGGCCCAAAACTTTTCCCCCATCCATTAGACCCTGAGTGGTGGTCTGGGCGCTAGTCTTTCGGACGAGACGATAAACCGAGGTGCCGTGTGTTACACATCATTATTTAGCGCGCGTAAAAGAACCCACGGCTACAAGGGGGTTGACCCTGGCAAAATTCTATAGAAAAAAAGCCACTCTAGTAGGGAAACAAAATACAGTTGCATGGAGGAAAGAGAGAAAAAAAATAATGGGTAGGCTTGTGGCGACGCGCTCTCCCCGGGGAGAGCAGCCCGAATTTCACGCAGAGAAATCTGCTGTGACATAAAGTCGTACAAAAAAAAATACAATGGCGGTTCCGGGATCTCAGATCACAAGTACAACAAGTAATGCTTGTTTGTCATCACTCTAGCATTTACGTGCAAAAATGGGCTGCAGCTGAACAAAATTGCGTCAAATACATTAAAAAAAACAACAACTGAAGCCTTTAAAGATTACCAATAAAAAAAATATCAGGAAAAAGAAACAAGGAATCAAACAAAGATAAACAATGAGGCCGTAAAAGGCAACACTATGGTTAAACAGGCAGTTCGTTCACCACTCCTCAAGGCGCAATATAGAACTAGATCTATAGCAAATCATGTTAATAAACAAATGGAGCTACGTTAGGGGGGAAAAAAAGGAGAAAAAGAAACAAAGAATGGTGTAGAAACAATTTTATCAAAAAAGAAAAAAAGAAGAAGGTATAGTATG
>JASPKP010006944.1:0-7500 GCA_030674155.1 Stramonita haemastoma
ATTATATCTTGTATCATATATCAAGCAATAATTTTCATATTCAAGATACAAGTATCTTGTATCATATATCAAACAATATATTTTTTTATAATCAGTATTGCACATATATCATAATTTTTCAAAGACGAAAAAAAAAAAATCCAGCACACTATAAACAAATGAGGCATATATACAAGTATATACATAGAAAAATATAGGCAAGCACTCATATGATCCCCCCACCTATGTATTTGCTCAAATGAATGCGAACAAAACAAAAAAAACAACGATATGAGAGTAAACCATAATCATTAAGAACAAAATATGAGCAAGTGAACAAAGCCAATCAAGGCAACCAACACATATTTGTTGCTGAAGGCAAAGACCATCAAATTCTGCTAGACATTGTCTTTGAACTTGACTGAACTAATATTGTCTTGCATCCTTTTATTTAATATATTTTTGCTTATCATTTCTGAGATTAAAATGTTTAGGAGGGTACCAGCCTCTAATGGCTTCAGTGGTTGGTGGGGCTATAAACAACAATAATATTGGATTATTCATTGTTTAACGGAAACCTTAAATAGTTTGATCACAGACATATGGGTGCTGTGTTTATGTTTGACACTCTTAGAATATATTACTTTTAATCAGTTGGATTTTTGTGTGAGTTTTTAAGAAATGATTTTTTTGAGTGTGTGTGTGTGTTTGATATTTTCAATTTAATTTAAAGAAATTTCTTCATGATTTTAAATATTCTATGAAAATTATTACTTGTATCTGCTGGATTTGAAAAAAATTTGGTTTTTGTTTATGTTGCTTGGCTAGAGCTCTCAGGCTTACCAGTGGTGAGAGTTTGCGTATGCAACTGTTTTTAACGTGTCATGAAGGTAACCTCATTGCAACTTCATGGATGTATACTGGGTATGTTCATGTTTCTGTAACCCTTCAAACAGTGACATGAATTACAAGATCTTTAATATGCACTAGACCCTCTGCATGTGTACATACATGAAGGGAATTAAGGCACTTGCAGGTCTGCACTAGAAGTTCACCAGGGAAATGTCAGATCATAAAAAAATCTCCTCCAGTAGTTCTTCAGATGCCACCAAGATTCGAACCCACAACTTCATGGACCCATGGGATTGAAGTGGAATGGACTTAACCACTCAGCTAAAGCGTTTGTTGCTTACATCAGTAGCTGGCAAAGCTTTCGGCTTGAGCCGTAGAGAGAGAGATTTAAAAACATGCCATTTGATTTTTTTTTTTTATATCGAAAATGGATTGTGGCAAAGCAGAAAAGTGGGTCAGTGATCAATAGATAACACACCCATGCAGAATGCGAGAAGTCATGGGTTCAATCCCTGTATGAACCTGAACTTATTCTCTATCCACTAGACCGTGAGTGGTTGTTTGGGTGATTGTCTTCCGGATGAGATGATAAATCAAGAAACTGGATATAATAATGATAAATAAAAATAATATTAAATGGAATTTGTATAGCATTGTATCTTGCAAAAACAAATCAAAACACTTGCATTGAAGCAATTCTTACACATGTAACCAATAACAATTTAAATTTATAACACACATATAAATATAAACCAATATAAAACACACATACAGTGCATGTTAAACAACACATGGAAACAAGAGAGTTATTGAGGAAAACACTGTAGAAAAAAAGGCCACTCTCATAAGGGAAACATATACACATGCAGAGAGGAAAACGAAACCAAAAATGAAGGGGTTGTGCTATTATAGTTGAGACACACACTCTCCCTGTGAAAACAGCTCAAGTTTCATGCAGAGAAATCCACCGTGACTGAAAGTGGTATACAATACCAGTGCACAGAAAACAACAACCTTTTTTTTTCTTTTCTTTTTTTTTGCTACGATATGATAAAATCACATATGTAGCCTCGGGAGTACTGAATAGGGAATCTTAGTTTTCCTACTGTTGTGATGGACATGAATGATTGAGCATGCATTATTCTCTCTCTTTCACTCTTGAAGACCCGGGTTCGAGTCCGGTCGAGGAAATTTTCGTCCTGGAGTTAACATCAGTGCTGACTCCACTCTCCCCAAAAGTCCTTCGGATGAGACTTTAAACCGAGGCCCCGTGTGCAAACGCACGCAGAACATCTTGCGCACACGTTAAATCCTGTTCCGCTTTTCGTAAGAGTAGGCCATCGTGTGCCGGTGGGAACAGATGACAATATTTACAAAACTGCATACACACGGGGACCGGATGAAAAAAAGCACATGATTGCTTATTCTGTTATCCTCGATATTAAAGAATAAATAAAATAAATAAAAATAAATCTCTCTCTCTCTCTCTCTCTCTCTCCTCTCTCTCTCTCTCTCTCTCTCGCTCTCTCTCTCTCTCGTTCTCTCTCTCTCTCTCTCTCTCTCTCTCTCTCTCTCTCTCTCTCTCTCTCTCTCTCTCTCTCTCTCTGCCTTGCCTTGCCTTGCCTTGCCTTCTCTCTCTCTCTCTCTCTCTCTCTCTCTCTCTCTCTCTCTCTCTGTGCCTTGCCTTGCCTTGCCTTGCCTTGTCTCTCTCTCTCTCTCTCTCTCTCTCTCTCTCTCTCTCTCTCTCTCTCTCTCTCTCTCTGCCTTGCCTTGCCTTGCCTTCTCTCTCTCTCTCTCTCTCTCTCTCTCTCTCTCTCTCTCTCTCTCTCTCTCTCTCTCTCTCTCTCTCTCTCTGCCTTGCCTTGCCTTGCCTTGCCTTGTCTCTCTCTCTCTCTCTCTCTCTCTCTCTCTCTCTCTCTCTCTCTCTCTCTCTCTCTCTCTCTCTCTCTCTCTCTCTCTCTCTCTCTCTCTCTCTCTCTCTCTGCCTTGCCTTGCCTTGCCTTGCCTTGCCTTGTCTGTCTGTCTGTCTGTCTTCTCTCTCTCTCTCTCTCTCTCTCTCTCTCTCTCTCTTCTCTCTCTCTCTCTCTCTCTCTCTCTCTCTCTCTCTCTCTCTCTCTCTCTGCCTTGCCTTGCCTTGCCTTGCCTTGCCTTGCCTTGCCTTGCCTTGCCTTGTCTGTCTGTCTGTCTCTGTCTCTGTCTCTCTCTCTCTCTCTCTCTCTCTCTCTCTCTCTCTCTCTCTGTCTCTCTCTCTCCTCTCTCTCCTCTCTCTCTCTCTCTCTCTCTCTCTCTCTCTCTCTCTCTCTCTCTCTCTCTCTCTCTCTCTCTCTCTCTCAAAAACAGCAACCTGATGTGACTGTGTATTAGACCATGGTGAAAGGGACAAACAACAAACTGTCTAAAGTGTCTCAGTGCCTGTAATTAAAGAGCAGATGCCGGTCTAAAAAATGGCCCAAAATCAATGTTCTTTTTTTAGTATAAAAAAATTGCTAAATGCAAAATATCAGATTTCCTTTCATGAATTTAAAAATTTAGATTGTACTAGATCATGTCTGTAAAACACAGGTTTCTTGTACTTGTTATGGATTAAAAAAAATTTTTAAAAGGTACAGAAGTTTGAAACATTTCATTTTGTTGGCTGCCATACTGGGTTGTTTCCGTGGCAACAGTTTATGAAACTTGAGTAATTTTGTGGATTTTTAGGCTTTGGAAGTAGTGCCCTTTCATTATATGTATGACTTCTAACACGAGTTTGAAAACAAAATATATCCCTAAAATCAGAATGTGGCTACCTTTATGGTGGGTAAAAACAGTCACATATACAACATCTTTCCATTGGTGAGCCTTAAGAGTTATAGCTGAAGAATGAAAAAAAATTATGAGTTTGGACCCCGATGTCCTACTGGGACATATGTTAATGTTAATATTGTTAAAAATGTTAATATTCAATTTCACAGTGCCTGTGCCAATGCATAAATCACTTCAAGCAAGTTTGAAGTTTTGTGGGAAAATTTCAGGAGTAAGACAGAGACAGGCACCACAGATTGCATTTCTTCCATGCCTGCATATCCTTTGAACAACAGATGTATGTCTGCTATGCATATAATCTGGTGGAGATGATATAGGACAAGTTTGGTGTCAACCAGTGTTTTCATGCATATTAGACATGCCTGTGTCTGCATGAATTGGCTGGATAGCTTGGTGACAAGGAATTAATGTATGGGGAAAAATTGCTAAGAGTTCATTTCTTTTGTTAATGATACAGGAGGATGTGTACACGTGTGTGTGTGTGTGTGTGTGTGTGTGTGTGTGTGTGTGTGTGTGTGTGTGTGCGTGCATATGTGCGCACGCGCACACACATACACACACACACACACACACACACACACACACAACACACACACACACACACACACACACACACACACACACACACGTCTCCACATTCACACAAAAAAATGCTTTCTCAGAAAGTTAACATATTTATAGCTGTGCTCTTTCAGTTCTTATATAAACGTTATAAATTGTTTTTGGACTGAAACACTACAGAGGAAATATTCTAAAGCTGACCAAGTGAATGTGGAACATGCATTTTTTTGTTTGCCCCACTCCTTGGCTAGAGCTTTGAGGTTCAATGTTGAGATTTTTTGTGAATGTATGCAATCGTGTTGGCTCACCATTAAGATAGCTGCATCAACTTTAGGGATGATGTCTAAACATGGTACTAGTGAGCATGCTTTAAAAAAAAAAAAAACATTTGTTCTTACTGGCACGAATAGCCTACTCTTCCATAAGGCAGAATGGGTTTTAACTTGTGTGCAAGATGTTCTGCAGGCATTTGCACACAGGACGTTGGTTTATAGTCTCATCTGGAGGACTTTTGGGGGAGTGGAGTCAGTTCTGATGTTCCCGAGGGGAAAAATCACCTTGAACAGGTATCTTGGGAGTGGTTTGAACCCAAGCTCGATTCCTGACTGTCAAATTGAGAGTGCAATGCTCTAGCCACTGAGCTACCTGCCTTCCCCCTAAAAAAATGGACAAAACTGTTTCTGGACTTAAAACGCCACTACACAGGCCAGTAAACAGTGAGAAAACCAGGCATGAAAGAAAGACAGATAGCATCCAGGTAAAGAAATGAGGCTTACACAGCGACTAAAAGCTGTTATGAAATGTGTCACATTGCTATATTTTTTTTGACATTTTATTTTGTTTGTAAATATTTTGTAGCTTTAAATGTGTACCTGCCCTCTTTAGGGTCAGGGAAGGTAAAGCAGCGAAGGAGAGGAGATGGGTGCTGCCCTCAAAACGCTGGCCCCTAGAGAAGCTGAGGTCTCTGACACCTTGTTCCCCTACGACGTATAGAATATGGGAACACCTCTACCTTTCTTATCTTTTTTTTTACTTGTTTAAATACAGTTGTGATTGGCATGCAATTGTTATCATATGGGCAATATATTGTGCGTATCACGAACGTGGCTTAATTAACTCATTGCAAGTTCTGATGTTGGCGAGGTGTTCTACAGATACTCAAAGTATTTCCCAAAACTATTGGATCAATCAGTCCCTGGAGTAGCACACTATCACAGTTACTGAAAACTACCAAGTTTGAAAATCAAGTGCAGATTACACTAGGACTTTGGCAATATAAACAGAAGAAATATACATTCTTGCAGTTTTGCTATCATTCTTTCTAGCTAACGACTTGCATCACCAAGTTTTTTTAGTCAAGTAGAGAATTAAGGAAAGGAAGCACATACCAAGAACTAAGTTGATACAATGCTGATACAGAGAGAGAGAGAGAGAGAGAGAGAGAGGTGTGTGTGTGTGTGTGTGTGTGTGTGTGTGTGTGTGTGTGTGTGTGTGTGTGTGTGTGTGTGTGTGTGTGTGTGTGTGTTCTCAAATGAGGGAAAAGCAAACATCCAGATGCAAACTGACATTTTTCTTTTGATTAGCCTCTCTCTCTCTCTCTCCTCTCTCTCTCTCTCTCCTCTCTCACTCTCCTCTCTCTCTCTCTCTCTCTCTCTCTCTCTCTCTCTCTCTCTCCTCTCTCTCTCTCTCTCTCTCTCTCTCTCTCTCTCCTCTCTCTCTCTTCTCTCTCTCTCTCTCTCATCTCATCTTCCTCTCTCTCTCCTCTCTCTCTCTGTCCTTGAATTGTCAACTTGTGACAAAGTGGAACTATATATATATACCAGTTCTTCTGTGCTCCAGGTACGCCCACCCAACCAGTGCTCCCATTGTGTAGCAAACTGTGACTGGTCATTGCCTGACCTTACTTAAACTGAAAAGACTGTGAGTGAATCCACTGGATCTTGCTGATTGTGCGTGGACATCTTGTATCCCAGGAATTGTGTGCATCAAGAGATACTTTTATTATTCTCTCTTCTGTTGCATTGTTGTTGTTTACAGGACTTGCTTGGCATAGTACTGCCTTGATTGTTCTTGATTTTTATTTTATTTTTTATCATTTTTTTAAACCTTGCTCTGCCTTATCTTTTTATGGTTTTGATGGTCTGTTGATTTGTTTGATTTGTTTTTTGATTTTTTGATCTGATTTTGTTTTGATTTGTTTGTTTTTGATTTATTTGATTTGATTTGTTTTTTGATTTGTTTTTGATTTGTTTTTCTGAAGAAGCCTGACAGTTATTTTAACTGAATTACTACATTATTGTGTGTTAAATGTAAAGTTATTTGATTTTACTCCTTAACCCATTTCATTTGTTCTTCTGAAGAAGGCTAACAATTATCTTGACTGAGTTATTATTATTGTGTGTTATACGCAAAGTGATTTTGATTCTACTCTTTAATTCATTTCATCCCCTACCCCCAATCAAGTACTTATACTCCCCCCCCCCCCCCCTTATTAGTAAACTTCAACATATTTTCATTTTCCCCATTCACCAAAAAAGGCAAATTTACAACACATTATTAATTCTCACCAAAGTACCTATAGCAGATGCATCCAAGACATAATACCTGGCCCTCCAAGGATGGCTTACGAATTTGCCACCTAAACATAAACCATGCAATTAACAAAATTGAAGATATATCAACACTCATCACAAATCAAGGTAAACCATTTCATATACTAGGGCTTTCTGAGTCAAGGCTCTCAGAACATATAATGGACACTGACATACACATACCAGGTTATAAAATCTTGCGAAAAGATCCACATAAGCCAAAAGAAACAGGTGTGTTAGTATATATTAGTGAATCTGTAACATTCAAACGTCTCCCTGACCTAGAACGTCATGAAGTAGAATCTATCTGGATTGAAGTTTCAGTGAAAGGTACACGGCCTGTTGTAATAGGGTTCTGTTACAGGAATCCAACAGAAAGAACAAATTGGATAGACAAATTTGACTCCATGATGAATGAAGTCCTACTTGAATGTCAGGAACTAATCTTACTGGGTGACTTCAATATTGACCTTACTAAAGTACATAATCAATGGACCCAAGTTACGAATTCCTTCAATCTTCACCAATTAGTTAAATCTCCCACGAGAGTCACATCAAGTTCAAGCACACTAATTGACCATATCTATGTATCAAACCCCGAAAACATCATAGAAACATGTGTCCCTGTCTATAACTGCAGCGACCACTACCCAGTCTGTGCCACTTGGTCAAAAAAAGGAACAAAAATTCCCAAACCTGGCCATAAAACTAT
>JASPKP010006945.1:0-5000 GCA_030674155.1 Stramonita haemastoma
ATTTCATTATAATCAGTGTATCTGTCTTGACATTATTGATTGATTTCATTATAATCAGTGTATCTGTCTTGACATTATTGATTTGATTTCATTATAATCAGTGTATCTGTTTGAAAATATTGATATGTTTCATTATAATCAGTGTATCTGTCTTGACATTATTGATTTGATTTCATTATAATCAGTGTATCTGTCTTGACATTGTTGATTTATTATCATTATTGTCTTGATTGATATTCTCGTGTTCTCTTGACATTATTGATTGATTTCATTATAATCAGTGTATCTGTCTTGACATTATTGATTGATTTCATTATAATCAGTGTATCTGTCTTGACTTTTGATTATTTCATTAAATCAGTGTATCTGTCTTGACATTATTGATTGATTTCATTATAATCAGTGTATCTGTCTTGACATTATTGATTGATTTCATTATAATCAGTGTATCTGTCTTGACATTTGATGATTCATTATATCGTGATTGTCTTGACATATTGATTATTTCATATACAGTGTATCTGTCTTGACATTATTGATTGATTTCATTATATCATGTATCTGTCTTGACATATTGATTGATTTCATTATATCAGTGTATCTGTCTTGACATATTGATTGATTTCATTATAATCAGTGTATCTGTCTTGACATTATTGTTTGGGTCAGTCAGGCATTATGTGTTTGATGAATACATATCTGCCTCTTTTGTTTAAATAATTATCAATATATCCAGTGGGGATTATGCATTTGTTGAATTTACACCTACATTGTTTTTAAAATTCATAGGTTGAATCTTTATTGTTGGTGATGGTGGTTTTGTTTTTCTGTTGGTTTTGTTTTGTTGGCGGGGGGGGGGGGGGGGGGTGGTTGTTTTTTTGTTTTTTTTTTTGGGGGGGGGGATATTTTTGCGATTCCCTAATTAGGGCAAGGGTCGGATGAAAAAAGGTATATGAATACTAACTCTGTTACCCTTGAAAAACTAAAGATGATTGATTTGTTCATTTATTAGGAATGATGGTGTATTTATATTTCTTTGGTTTTCATCCATAGTACTATGGAAAACAAAGAAAAGATTTGTGTAAATATTTTGATATTTATCTTTTTTTTGTTGGACTTGATTGATATAGTTTGATATTGAGATTGTGATTTGCCTAAAATTGATTCTGTTGATAGACATTGACTAAATATGTTTCTTTGCTTTTTTTCTCTCACATATATGTTACGCTTTTTGTCTTTAATTTTTTTTTACACTTTTAACACAATTTGCAAAATATTGTGTGCAGGCGTTGCCTCATAATGTTCCTGATTAGTATACTATGCTTTTATAAATGTGTTGAGTTAAAGTTTTAGCTGGTTTGTACAACTTTAAATTGTTTTGTTGCTGATTTGATGAGGTTAATTTTTTTTTTCAGGCTTTTGGCCACATTGCGACTTGATAGGTTTCATTCATAATGATGTTATTTTAAAGAGGTGTTTCCTGTGGGTGGTTTGTAATACTTTTTTTATTTTATTTTAATAATGATGTAACCTGAAAATGCCACCCTCTCTCTCTCTCTCTCTCTCTCTCTCTCTCTCTCTCTTGTCTGTCTGTCTCGTCTGTCTGTCTGTCTGACTCTGTCTTTTCTCTGTCTCTGTCTCTGTCTTTGTCTCTGTCTCTGTCTCTGTCTCTCTCCCTGTCCTTCTTTCTTATTTTTTGTCTTATGTGTATTCTGTAAGTTGGAATTATGAGATGGTGTTTTGCCTAAAATTAATTCTTTTGACAGATATTGACTTGACATGTTTCATTGAAAATATCGTTTTAAGAAGCGTTTTGTGTAGGTGTTTTTTCAGATTTCTCTCTCTCTCTTCTCTCTCTCTCTCTCTCTCTCTCTCTCTCTCTCTCTCTCTCTCTCTTCTCTCTCTCTCTCTCTCTCTCTCTCTCTCTTCCCTTCTTTTGTATTTTGCACTTTTACATATCATATTATCCTAAACTTATCAGTAGGTAGAAATGTTTTTACTCTTATGTTGAATTGAAATTGTATTCTGGTCGTGTACATAAGGACGGGCTGTGTTTGTTGGGTTGGTTTTTGTTTCCTCTTCCTTTGTTTTTCTTCCCCCCTCACTTATATGTTACGCTTTGTGGACTTTTTAAATTCTTGTTCTTGAACACCACTTGAAAAATGTTATGTTTGGGTATGATATCAGAATGTGTTGATTTTTTAAATGTTTGTTAGCTGTTAGTTCTTTTTTCTTCTTTTTCTTCATAATATTGTTTTAAATTGAGAAAGATTTGTGAAAAGGTTATTTTATATATATATATGTATATATATATATTGTGTGTGTGTATATTTACTTGATTATAGTTAGTGTATCTGTCTTGACATTATTGTTTAGGTTAGTGTTGGATTATGTGTTTGTGGAATACATATCTGTCTCTTTTGTTTATATAATTATCAATGTATTCTGTGGGGATTATGCGTTTGCTGAATGTATTCCCGTCTCTTATTTTGTAAATCATAGGTTGAACTTTTATTGTTGGTGATCGTGGTTTTGTTTCTCTTGGTTTTGGTTTTGGTTGGGTTTTTTGGGTTGGTTTTTGTTTTTGTTTTTTTGTTGTTTTGTTGCTATTCCTTAATCAGGGCAAGGGCCAGATGTAAAAAAGGATGTAAATACTTACTCTGTTACCCTTGAAATATAAAGATTATTCAGTCATTCATCTCTTATGAATGTCGGTGTAAACTAGTATTATAGTACTATATTATAGTATTATACATAGGTGTAGGGAGAGAGATTGCTATATTTATGTTAGGTGAGGGGGGGGCAGGGGAATGGGGTCGATATATGGCATACATTATTTCCAGCTTGATTTATGTGTGTTCAATATCTGTGTCAATATCTGTGTCATATCTGTGTGCAGTATCTGTGTTCAAGGGCCTCGTGTACCAATCAGCTGGAGATGATTTTGCAACACTGAAAGTTAAGTGCTTCCTTTTCTGGTTTTCTCTCTCTCTCTCTCTCTCTCTCTCTCTCTCTCTCTCTCTCTCTCTCTCTCTCTCTCTCTCTTCCTCTCCTCTCCTTCCCCTCCCCTCCCCTCCTCTACTCTACCTTCCTTCCCTTCCCTTCCCTTCCTTCCCTTTCTATTTTTCACTTTCACATTATTATAATAATTATCCTAAACATATCATTAGGTAGAAATGTTTTGGTTCTTATGTTCAGTTGAAATTGTATTCTTGTCGTCTACATAAGGAAGGGCTGTGTTTGCTTGGTTGGTTTTTTGTTTGTTTGTTTTTGTTTTTTTCCCCTCACATAATATTGTTTTGCCTTTTTGCACTTTTAAAATTCTTGTTCTTGAACACAACTTGTTTGGGCATATCTGAATGTGAAAATTTTTTAATATTTGCTTCTTGTTAGTTTTATTTTCTTTTTCTTCATAATATTGTTATAAAGTAAGAAAGATTTGTGAAAACATATATAGATATATGTTTGTTTTTGTTTAGGTTGCTTTCTTCTCTGCTGTCTCCTCTCTATTTCAATGTATTTAATGTACTTGATTATGATCAGTGTATCTGTCTTGACATTAATGTTCAGGTCAGTTGTTGATTATGTGTTTGTAGAATACATGTCTATCTCTTTTGTTTTGAATAATTATCAATGTATTCAGGTTTAAAATTTGTATTATTATTAGGCTTATGGCCACATTGTGACTCGATAGGTTTCATTAACAATTATGTTATTTTAAGGAAGTGTTTCTTGTGGGTGTTTTGTTGGTTTTGGGTGTTTTTTTTTAGTAATGAAATAACCGGGAAATGCCCCTCTCTGTGTGTTTGTCTGTCTGTTTGTCTGTCTCTATCTTCTTTCTCTCTCGTCTAACTGTCTGTCTCTCTGTCTTTGTCTCTTTCCCTATCCCTCTCTCTCTTTTTTTTTGTCTTATGTATACTCTGTAAGTTGGAATGTATGAGATGGTGTTTGTTTAAAATTATTCTTTTGACAGACATTGACTTGATATGCTTCATTGATAATATCGTTTTAAAGAAGGGTTTCGTTTGGGTGTTTTGTTAGACTTTGTAGACTGGTCTTTTTGATGATGATGTAACATGTAAGATGCTCTCTCTCTCTCTCTCTCTCTCTCTCTCTCTCTCTCTCTCTCTCTCTCTCTCTCTCTCTCTCTCTCTCTCTCTCTCTCTCTCTCTCTCTCTCTCCACTTTCACATTCACATATTATACCCTAAACTTATCATTAGATAGAAATATTCTGGTTCTTAAGTTGAATTTGAAATTGTATTGTTGTTGTTGAAGAAAGGGCGGGCTGTGTTTGTTTGGTTAGTTATTTTGTTTGGTTTTTTTTTCCATTTTCGTTTGTTGGTTTTTTTCCTCACAAGTATGTTACGCCTTGACATTTTGGGTTTAATTTATTTTAACAGTAGTGTCTGTTTGGTGACATTATGTTGATTTTTTTAAATGTTTGTTTGCCTTTTTTGTTTTTTTTTCCTTTTTCTTGCATTTTGAAATTTCAGTTATAATCAGTGTCTGTCTTGCAATTTTGATTATTTCATTATAATCAGTGTATCTGTCTTGACATTGTTGATTTATCATTATAATCAGTGTATCTGTCTTGACATTATTGATTTATTTCATTATAATCAGTGTATCTGTCTTGACATTTTGATTGATTTCATTATAATCAGTTGTATCTGTCTTGACATTATTGATTGATTTCATTATAATCAGTGTATCTGTCTTGACATTATTGATTGATTTCATTATAATCAGTGTATCTGTCTTGACATTATTGATTGATTTCATTATAATCAGTGTATCTGTCTTGACATTATTGATTATTTCATTATAATCAGTGTATCTGTCTTGACATTATTGATTTATTTCATTATAATTCAGTGTATCTGTCTTGACATTATTGATTGATTTCATTATAATCAGTGTATCTGTCTTGACATTATTGATTGATTTCATTATAATCAGTGTATCTGTCTTGACATTGTTGATTTATTTCATTATAAT
>JASPKP010006945.1:7500-13476 GCA_030674155.1 Stramonita haemastoma
TATTATAGTATTATACATAAGTGTTGGGAGAGAGATTGCTATATTTATGTTGGGTGAGGGGGGGGGGGGGGGGCAGGGGAATGGGGTCGATATATGGCATACATTATTTCCAACTTGATTTATGTGTGTTCAATATCTGTGTCAATATCTGTGTGCAGTATCTGTGTTCAGTATCTGTGTTCATGGGCCTCGTGTACCAATCAGCTGGAGATGATTTTGCAACACTGAAAGTTAAGTGCTTCCTTTCTGGTTTTGTGTGTGTGTGTGTGTGTGTGTGTGTGTGTGTGTGGTGTGTGTGTGTGTGATGTGTGGTGTTGTGTGTGTTGTTTCCTCTCATGGGTAGTTTGTTCTTCTCTTCATTGATGACATAGACATTGCCACAAGCAGTTTTGCCATAATGTTGCCTTGTATTGCCATCATACACTGACCCATTGTTGTTTCTTTGTTGTTGTTGATTTTTTCAAAAATATTTTTTCACAATTTTTAAGCAGTTACACCCAGTTATGATTTTTATTTTAACATCTGTTCAGCATGATGTTCAGTTGCAGTTCATTTTTGCACAAATGTTAGAGAGAGGGATTGACATGCGTGTGTGGTGAGAGTGTGTATTGGGGGAAGGGAGTGGGGATATTGGGGTTGGTGGATTGCATACATGATTACAGACTTGGATAAAGTGTTTTCATGTGGGGATATTGGGGTTGATGGATTGATACAGATTACAGACTGATAATCATTGGGATATTTGAATGCAATGTAAGACTTGGATAAAGTGTTTTCATGTGGGGATATTGGGGTTGATGGATTGCATACATGATTACAGACTTGGATAAAGTGTTTTCATGTGGGGATATTGGGGTTGATGGATTGCATACATGATCACAGACTTGGATAAAGTGTTTTCATGTGGGGATATTGGGGTTGATGGATTGCATACATGATTACAGACTTGGATAAAGTGTTTTCATGTGGGGATATTGGGGTTGGTGGATTGATACATGATACAGATTGATCAATGTTTCATGTGGATATTGGTATGATGCAACATGATTCAGACTTGGATAAGTGTTTTCATTGTCTGTTCACAGGGCTCCTGTACCCAACATCTGGAGAGGCTTTCAGAAGCACTGTATGAGAGTTAAGTGCTTCTTTTTTTTCTTTGTGTGTGTGTGTGTGTGTGTGTGTGTGTGTGTGTGTGTGTGTGTGTGTGTGTTGGTGTGGTGTGTGGGGGTGGTCATTACTTTAGGTATGTTTATTTTTCTCCTCATTGATGATAGAGAATGGTCACAAGCTGTCATGCCAGTGTTGCCTTGTTGATGTATTGGCATGATACAACCATCCATCCCATTGTTGTTGTTGCATGAGACCACCTCCATTTCATTTGTTGATTGGCATGATGCACCCACCCTCCCCATTGTTCACTGTTGTTGATGTATTGGCATGATCATCCACCCTCCCCATTGTTCACTGTTGTTGATGTATTGGCATGATACATCCACCCTCCCCATTGTTCACTGTTGTTTTCTTTGTTCTTTTTTTTCTAATGTTTTAACAAGTTGAAAATACTTTTTTTTTAATTGAAAATACTTACACACATTTATCTGACCTTTTGTAATTGTTCATCTTATTTTGTTTATGATGTTTAGCTGCAGCAGATAAGGAAGTGAAGATGTTTCTGATCTCTCCTTGTTCCATGGGATTGCTGTGTGCCTGTTTCTGATGTACCTGGTTTCTGTAGTGTGATATTTCTGTGCTTATGATGTACACTTGATTCTGCATGTTTGATATTTGTGTGCTTGTGGTGTACATGGGTTCCTGTGTATAAGTGTGTTTCTGATGTACACTTGATTCTGTGTGTGTGATATTTCTGTGCTTGTGATGTATACTTGATTTTGTGTGTAAGTGTATAAGTGTGTTTCTGATGTGCACTTAATTCTGTATGTTTGATATTTGTGTGCTAGTGACATACAGTTAATTCTCTGTGTATGATATTTGTTTGCTTATGGTGTACACTGGTTCCTGTGTATAAGTGTGTTTCTGATGTACACTTGATTCTGTGTGTGTGATATTTCTGTGCTTGTGATGTACACTTGATTTTGTGTGTAAGTGTATAAGTGTGTTTCTGATGTCAGTTTGTGTCTACATGTGCAGAGTGGGGGAGAATTGCTTCACCCTGGACAGACAGAAGCCTTTGCCCCTCTACAGACACTGACTGCCTGCTGCCCTGTGCCCCCACACCTGTCTGTCCCCACACTGACTGAGCCAGCCAGCAGTGAACAGGAGGGTGAGGACATGACATGACATGACAGGACTTGGCATAGCCAGCATTGTCTAGGATGAACTGAACTTTTCTTCTTTCTTTTCTTCCGCTGTCTTCTTCTTCTGTTCTGTCTTTTTCTGACTTTCTTCTTCTTTGTTTTTTACTTTTGTTTTCTGCTTCCTCTTCTTCTTCATTGTCTGTTGCCTTCTTCATTTGTTTTTCCTTCCTCTCCCCTCTTTTAGTTTTTCCTTCTTCATTTCCTCCTCCCCCTCTTTTAGTTTTTCCTTCTTCATTTCCTCCTCCCCCTCTTTTCGTTTTTCCTTCTCATTTCCTCCTCCCCCTCTTTTGATTTTTCCTTCTCCATTTCCTTCTCCCCTCTTTTAATTTTTCCTTCTCATTTCCTTTCCCCCTCTTAATTTCCTTCTCCAGTTTACATCTATCAGTTGCGATAACCGGTAATTGTCGGTTTACCGATTGTAAACAGGAATACCGAAAATTTTCGAAGCAGCCGGTACCGTGTACCGATTCTGTTTGCCTGTGACCGATTAGATTTCCGTCTCAAAAAAAAAAGTCTGAAGTGACGTTTTCTGACAGTCTGTCATGCGCCTGTACTGTGCTTACGCACCTACCCCTTCCTACCCCTTCCGACGAACATCTTTGGCGCCAGCCTCAATTAATTAGCCTAGCATGCAGAACAGCAAGCTTTACTGTGAAAGAATAGAGCTTTGCGCTCTTCTCGGCATGACAGTCACTTCCATTTACAATGAGTAAATGGGGCCTAGATTGATTTATTCTTTATTCTTTTAATCTTTCATATCGAGGATAATGGAATAAGCACTCCTGTGCTTTTTTACATCCAGTCCCTGTGTGTATGCAGTTTTGTAAATGTCATCTGTTCCCACCGGCACACAATGGCACACGATGGCCCGCTTTGCGGAGGGTCTATGACTATGAATTTGCGCGTTGCTTTGAGAGATAAGAGTGAAAACTAAATCTAAAGTGAACGAAAGATCTAGATGAGCACTAAGCATAGAAACAAAAAAGAAGAATATAAGTCACAGGAATGATGCCATGCAAAACAACAGTCTGACACAGACGGTGACACAGGCGCTAGAAAAAATATCCTATTTCCTGCGTGGCTTCGTGCCCAAGAAGCGAGTGTGGCAGCAGCACGGCAGTCAAAGTCTGAGAGATTCGCGTTCAATTTAGATAGAGTTTTTCTGCCGAACAATCCCCCCCCCTCCCCCACCCCCTCACTGAATAGTTTCGTTTTGTTCACAGTACGTACCGGATTTTATTTTCTGGGGACCGATTTTGGGGGAGTTGGTCAAGATATCTCTGAAATGGCAACTCGCAGTACCGGTTTTAAAAAATCCTAGCGCGAACCCTGATCATCATTGTCACCCTTGTTTTTGGTGGTGGTAGTTTTTGTGGTGAAGTCTGTTGCTCTTGTTGTCTGCTGCTTTGGTGGTCAGAACAGCCAGGCTGCCTGCATCAGAAACAGCCGCCTGCCTCTCTGTCTGTCTGTCTGTCTGTCTGTCAGCACTGGGTCAGCTGCAGGGGTCAGGAAGGAAGGAAGGAGAGAGTGTGTCAAGTCACAGTGTGATGTCCACAGGGTACATTGAATAAACCATGCGTTAGCTTGTCTTCATCAAGCCATCTATCTAGGAACTAAAACAACTTGCTATCTACATTATTACTGTAACACATAACAATCAGATAGTCTCAAAAAAAAAAAGATTAAAAACAATTATAATAAACCCCAGCAACAACAAAAAAAATACATTGCAGAACTCATACACACACAGACACACACACACTGAGACCCAGACAGACACAGTCACAGATACATTCACTCACTCACTCTCCCCCACACACACGCACACGTGCGCATGCATACGCACACACACACACACACACACACACACACACACACACACACACACACACACACACACACAGACACACAGAGGAGTTTTCCTCTGGGGTTAACATCAGTACTGACCCTTCTCCCCTCAAAAGTCTTTTGGATGAGACTATAAACCAAGGTCTTGTGTACCAACGCACATAGTACATCTTGCGCACAGGTTAAAACCCATTCCGCTTTTCAAAAGAGTATGCCATTGTGTGCGGGTGGGAACGGTTTACAAAATTGCACACACACAGGGACTGGATGTAAAAAAAGCGTATGAGTGCTTGATCCATTGTCTTTGAAATAAAGGGAATAAAATAAATAAATAAAAATGAAGATAAAATCTCTCTCTCCCTCTCCTCTCTCCCTCCTCTCTCTCTCTCTCTCTCTCTCTCTCTCTCTCTCTCCCCCCCCCTCTCTCCCCCCCCCTCTCCCCCCCCCCTCTCTCTCTCTCTCTCTCTCTCTCTCTCTCTCTCTCTCTCTCTCTCTCTCTCTCTCTCTCTCTCTCTCTCTCTCTCTGTTACCCTTGAAAAACAAAGATTGTTCATAAAGATGATTATTCTCTCTCCAAATGGAAGTAGGTGTAGACATGATTTCAGACAGTGTATGTATGTATTTCCTAGAGAAGGGAGCTGTTTCTTGACAAGTGTGTTGTAATAATAATAATACATGGAATTTATATAGCGCTACATTTTGTAAAAACAAATCAAAGTGCTTGCATTCGACCTATACAACACACAAGCAGTCAATAACAATTTATGATCATGTGTGTGTTGCCAGGTCTGGTTTAGCCCATGTGAAGACACAGGAGAGGCAGGGACAGTGGAGGGAGGGAGGGAGGGAGGCAGCCCTGAAGTCCAGGAGAGAGACTGAGGAGAAACAGGCTGACAGCCAATGCAGGAGGGATGGAGGGACAGGTGTGTGAGCAGTACTTAGGCTGTCAGACATTATCCATTATTTTATTATTTGATTTTATTTATTCTTTTTTTTTTATTCTTTTATATCAGGGATAATGAAATAAGCACTCTTGTGCATTTTTACACCCAGTCCCCATGAGTATGCAGTTTTGTAAATGTCATCTACACGATGGCCTACTCTTACGAAAAGCGGAACAGGATTTAATGTGTGCGCAAGATGTTCTGCGTGCGTTCACACATACTTTTGGGGAGAGTGCAGTCAGCACTGATGTTAACTCCAGGAGAAAAATCTCCTCAACCGGGATCGAACCTGGGTCATCAAATTGCGAACGCAATGTTCTGACCACTAGGCTATCCGCCCCCCCCCCCCCCCATATCCTTGATATTAAAGAAGGCATAAATAAATTTAAAAAAATAAATAAACACTCACTTTGGCCTGTCCAACTACTACAGGGGACAGACAGGCTGACCACAAAAATGTTACCCCCAGAATGAAAGAAAGTATCTAGCTGAGAGTTGATGTCTTCCATTACTAAGGAAAAAAAAACCCTCTGGTATCCTTAAAAGGAGGACTGGCCTTGATATTTAAATCATCAGAATAAAAACAGTAGAAAATAGAAAAGACAAAGTGCAGGAAAAAGGAGAGGTGTGGAAAAATGGCTTTTGTCCCCAAGAGAGCAGGTTTGGACAGTCCAAGGGAGGTAATAAGTCACTGGATGCCAAATGCATCATCACTAGGATGTTTGCCCAAGGTTTCTTTTCCCGCTGAACTGTTTTTAGTTATTTATATATTCTTTAATATTGAGGATAATGGAATAAGCAATCATGTGCTTTTTTTCATCCAGTCCCCGTGTGTATGCAGTTTAGTAAATATTGTCATCTGTGGGGAT
>JASPKP010006946.1:0-13475 GCA_030674155.1 Stramonita haemastoma
AAAAAAACCCCACACATTTGTTCCCCACATTCCTTTTAACCTTCAATGTTGAAGGACTATTTAGTTTTGCTGAAACAATAATCTTGCTTTTTTTATACATGATTATGATTTTGTACTTCTTGTTGAAACCTTTACGGCATCTGTCCCTGAGTCCTTTTTTCCCCATGCCCATACGCATTTGTAGCTCCTGGAGTTAAAGCTATCTGACAGCTCTCATGGGCGTCTTTCTGGGGGTTTTGTGCTTTTAGTCAGGAAAGAATTGTGCAAATATGTTGAACGCAATTGATACGGGAATTGATAAAAACTGTTATTCTTAAAATTTCAAGGCATTTTTCTTGGAACTTTGTCTGTTTGCCTTCTTGTAGGTGCATATCTACCGCCTGAAAACTCGACTTACTATGAAGAGACTGACATATAAATGGTGTGTCACAAATAGAAGATAGTTTGCTAAAGCAATTAATGAATGTGGTGACCTCCCATTTATCATTTTTGGTGACCTTAACTCTGGGACAGCTAATCAGAATGGTAGAGATATTGATACTGTTATATTTAGTTAGCATGTCTGAAAATGTTGAAAAGTGAAAGTGAGTCAGAATATTCTGAGAAGACTGCTAGACAATCAAGTGATTCTGTCCTTAACTCTTTTGGCAAGTTTTTGTTGAGTGTCCGGGTGAAGAATTTAAATTGAACAATATTGAATGGCATGAAGTCTTTACGTTTCCCTGGTAGTTTTACTTATATTTCACCAGGTGGCTGTAGTGTTATAGATTTTTTTATTGTTTCATGTGATCTTTGTCAAAGTGTGATAACTTAAAGCTCCTTCCTATGATTGAGTCTAAAACACCAGGCTTTGATGCTGTCATTTAAAATCACTAATAATGGGTTTATTAAACAAAAACAAAAACGCCAGACATTCCATATCCAGAAATACATATGGAAGGAAGAGATGTCTGGGGATTTTGTGGAAAAGATCTATTCAGAGCTTATACGGGATAAACTGGATAATGCTGTCTCAGAAGTTGACAGAGATATCAATGTTTTCTTTAACTGAATTTAATGAATGTTTGAAACATGCTGGGCAGGGGTATGTTAAAAGATATAGTGTAACCATAGACAAAAGAAAATGCTTGGTTTGACAGGGAATGTTGCGAACAAAAAAAAATCTGTCAGAAAAGCCTTACGCAAAATTTCCAATGTAACATAATTTGGAGAAGTATGGTTATAAAACACAAACAAAAGACAATTTGAGGAAGACAGAGAAAGTTATTCACAAAAAAGAAAAGAATACAAACAATTCTGAGACTTAAGAAAGCAGAACACAAAAGTAAAATCATTCAGTCCTCTTGAAAATAACTTGTATGATCCTAAGAAATTCTGGACACAGTTAGAGGTGTTCGAGCCAAAGAGCGCTCTACAGGATGTAATATAACGAAAGATGAGTGGTATTCTCACTTCAGGGATGTATTTAATTTTCTGTCAATGACACTGTATTGGATGATGATGACCAGGGTTGCATTTTTTGGTAACAATACCAATGAGAATGATACTGATAACAGAATCAGCACCAACTGTGGCCCTCAGAACCAGCCCTATCCAGAATGTGAAATATCCCAGCAATTAGAGCGTTGAAAGACAGAAAGGCTGCTGGTGCGATGGATTAATTGGTGAATTTTTTTAACACAGTGCTGATGTTATTTTGCCTTATTTACTTAAGTTTTTAAACTATCTATTTAAACCATGGATTGTACCTGACGAATGGAGCTTAGCAATTTTTCAGCCACTTCTAAAGAAAGGTGATCCTAATGTAACAGATAATTATAGAGGTTTTCCCTACTCAGCATTTGCAGTAAACTGTACAGTTTTATACTTAACAACGCATCCCCAAGTTGATTATGACAGTGAGCTAATCGGGGAGGAGCAGGCAGGTTTCAGGGAAAAACCCCAGCACAACTGATCATATATTTACTCTTTTGCTCTCACTCAGAAACAGTTAATTCATCATCGCAAACTTTATGTTGCTTTTATTGATTTTCGTAAAGCTTTTGACTCTGTATGTAGGGAAAAATTATGGAACGTTCTGAGTTAATAAGGTTAAAAATGGTAAAATTTTTTCTGCTCTCAAAGTATGTATTAAAAACTGTTAAAGCTTGTGTTCGTTCTGGAATGATTTGACGGATGTATTCATGTGCCCACTGGTTTAAAAAAAGGAGAAATATGTTCCCCTGTTTTTTTTTTCATTATTCAAAATGAACTTACCAAAGAAATTATTGAAAAGGGAAACCATGGTATTAAATTGTCACCAGATTTCATTGAATTGTTGATATTGTTATTTGCTGATGATGTTGTGCTATTCTCTGACAGTGTGATTGGGTCTCCAAAATCATTGAATATATTGTATGATACATCAAAGAGACTTGATTTAATAGTAAACTAGATAAATCGAACGTTGTTGTCTTTCGTAATGGAGGTTATTTTTGCTACTAGTGAAAACTGGCATTCGGTGATATGAAACTGAAAATTGTCAATACGTAAAAGTATCTTGGAATTTATCTGTCTACCCGGCTTTCATTTTCGTATACCATGTGTGATCTTGCTGACCGAGCAAAGAAAGGTGAAATCAGCTATTATAAGAATGCTCTGGTCCATTGGGGAACACCACCTAGCCCTCTTTTACAAACTGTTTGATTGTCAAATTCAGCCCATCTTGACTTACGGAACTGAGATCTGGGGTTTTAGTACCGATCAAAATCTTGTTGAAAGAGTCCTTTATCTGCTTTGAAAAGGTTTTTGGGTGTAAGCCCAAAGTCACCAAGACTTTTTTGTATATGGAAGATAGGCAGACATCCTTTACAGGTGAATACGTTTGTAAAATGCATTAAATTTGGGTTACGAATTGTTCATAATGGATACTGATAGATATCCACGAAAAGCTTACAATATGCCTTAACTCTACAGGAACAAAATTATGTCACATGGGCTTGTGTGTTATAGAAAGGGTTTTGTAAAAATTTTGGTTTGGACTAGTCGGGGAAGCACAAGGTTGGGAGATATAAACATAAATTGTATTTGAATTTAAGCAAAGACTTATAGACGTTTCAAACAAGACTGGTTTTTCTGCCCTAGAGAATCGTGATTTCTATAACGTGTATAATAGTTAAAAAAACAATCATTGTCACAAAGTGCGTACTTAAGCTACATAAAATCCTATTTTGTAAGAAGGGGTTTGGCACGATTTAGAATATGAATGTCATCATTGAATTGCAGCTTTTTGCAATTAAACAATCGTAACAACGCACAGACTTTAACGTGCCCCTTTGTGATGACGACCTAGAAAAAAGAGGTACACTTTTTGCTTCATGCCCAAAGTACAGTGATCTCAGAACAGAACTGATTCCTAGCAAATATTACAGACATCCATGTATGTTTAAATATTCATTATTAATGTCTAATGAAACAGAACAATTGGATGAAAGTTGCCACTTTTGTCCAAAAAAGCACTTAACATTAGAAAACAGAGCTTCATGTTGTAATTACCGATTATTGGGTTTTGTTTAATGTTGTAAGTACAGAATATGGGGTTTTTGTTAAATGTTGTGATTACAGAATATGTCATGATTTCTTTAACACTGTAAATTACACAATTACATGTTTTGTTTGATGTTCAAAATTACGACATGTTATTGTTCATCTGCTGTAAAGGGCCAAGGCCTATACATTAAATCATTCCGAATCTCTCTCTCTCTCTCCTCTCTCTCTCTCTCACTCCTCCTCCTCTCCCCCCTCTCTCTCTTCTCTCACTCGTCTCTCCCTCTTTTCCCCTCTCTCTCTCCTCCTCTCTTTGTTCGCTATTGCTATGCTTTTTTTTTGCTTTTTTAAAAAAATTATTCATCTGTTGTTTTTTTGTGTGTTTTCTTTCTCTTCTTTTTTCTTGGCCCGGGAGGGCTGGTTGTAAAAAAGCATGTTTGCTTTTTGCCTTTACCCTTTTTAAATAAAATTTGTTCATTGTTCATTGTTCATTTTTCTCTCTGAGGGGGGGCGGGATAGCCTTGTGGTCAGAATATTGCGCTCGCAATTTGACGACCCGGGTTCGATTCCCGTTTATCCTCGATATAAAAGAATAAACTCTCTCTCTCTCTCTCTCTCTTTTCCTCCCCTCCTCTCCTCTCTCTCCTCTCTCTCTCTCTCCTCTCTCTCTCTCTCCTCTCCTCTCCCCTCTCTCTCCTGTCTGTCTCGTCTGTCTGCCCTGTCGTCTGTCTGTCTGTCTGTCTGTCGTCTGTCTGTCTCTCTCCCCCTCTCTCTCTCTCTCTCTCTCTCTCTCCTCTCTCTCTCTCTCCCTCTCTCCTCTCTCTCTCTCTCTCTCCTCTCTCCCCTTCCCCCCCCCCTCTCTCTCTCTTCCACTCTCCCCCCCCCCGTCTTCGATATCAAACAATAAAGGGAGGGTGGCGGGAAGGTTTAGATTTTCCCACCTGCCTAGCAAAAAAACTCTGAGGTTTGGGTTCCATTCCCAGTTTGCTGTTTCTTACAAGTCTACGAAAAATCGAACAGAATGCCCAAGTCCTCATCAAAAGGAGACTTTAAAACATCAAAATCCGTGTGCGTACGGACTGTAAAAGTAAAAAAAAAAAAGAAACAAAAAACAAAACAAAACAAAAACATAAAAAAGCTACGACAGTTAAAAATCGGAAAAGAGCAGGGGAGGTACCCCCGGCGATTTGTCTGGCAAAGTTGGTGGGTTCAAATCCCAACTGAATCCCCAAAGTCGGAAATTTATCTTTTCCTACCAGCACGAAATAGCCGCCGTTTGTAGTCTAGTGGTTAGGGCGTTGGACTCGTAATCTAAAGGTTGTGGGTTCGTCCCAGCTTTCGGCTTTGGCGTTGTGGCCCTTTGGGAAAAGGCACTTTAGGGCTATTTTCTAAACCCCACCCAGGTGTAAAAAGGGTACCAACCTTGTTTTTGGGGGTTAACCCTGCGATAGACTGGCTCCTATCCAGGGGGGAGTCTAGGGACTCTCAGTCGCTTAACGCCACAAAAACCCGGGGATAAGCACCGGCCTGATGACCTTAGGCTCGGGACTGATTTTAACTAACTTTAACTACCAGCACGAAATGCCCAAACTCTTCCGACATTTTGTTAAACATCATCCACGAAGTCGGAATGGGGCAAGCTCCCTTAACAGGGGACGGGAGAGCGTATGTGGTCAGAACATGCGCTCGCAATCTGACGACCCGGTTCCATTCCCGTTCGAGGGGATTTTTCCCCTGGAGTTAACATCAGTGCTGACTCCACTCTCCCGACAAGCCCGGGAAATGAGACATAAACCGAGGCCCGTGTGTGAACGTACACAGAACATCTTGCGCATACGTTAAATTTCCTGTTCCTTTTTTCGTAAGATAGGCCATTGGGGTCCCGGTGGAACAGATAAAAGGGATTTACAAAACTGCGTACGCAGGGGGACCGACTGGATGTAAAAAACACAGGATTGCTTATTCCAATATCCTCGATATAAAAAGTAAATAAATAAATAAATAAATAAATAATAGTGGATCATAAAACGATCACAAAAGCAAAAAAAATCTAAACCTTTGGTGTGAAGCGAAGAAAGACCCCCCCCCCCCCCCCCCCCCGGGAAAAAACCAGTCTATTTGTCTTTGTAGAGTACGAGGGGGGGGGGCGGAGGGGGGGGGGGGGGGGGGGGCGCAGACATTTTTTAAAAGGGTGGACATTACAGTCAGTGGACTACAGTTTTATTGTCGGCTTTAATAAATATCAATTTTTTCGTTCCTGTCGTACCCCTGATGTTTCCCACCCCATGCCGCTCATTTAAACTTCTCCCTTCCACGGAGCCCATCAATACAGGCGGCCTTGGGGCCAACAGAAAAGAGTGGCCCCGCACGCGGGTGAGTCACTTTGGTGGCGTTCAGTGGCGCCTGTTCAATCTACACTGTCGGCATTCTGTCGATAAACCCTTCATCGGGTGGTTCCATCATCATCATCATCATCATCATCATCATCATCATCATCATCCATCATCCATCATCATCATCATCCCCTCATCATCACCACCACCACCACCACCACCCCCCAAACCCTCATCATCATCATCACCACCACCATCATCATCACCATCATCATCATTGTTTAGATCAGGACTCTGGTGTATCCTTGCCAAACTCCAGCTGTCTTCTGCCTGCCCTCTCTGAGTGAGGTCTGGGGTCTGTCTGCCCTTTCCCGCAGGGAAGTGTGTGTGGCCTGGGTACGTGTGTGCAGCAGGGGGAGGTAGGGAGTGTTGCCAGGTCTAGGGGGGGGAGGCTTTGGTCCAGGGTCCTGGAGATCTGCTCTGTCCTCGTCTCTTGTGCTTGTGGATCAGTGCATGAGCTTTATTCTAAAACCCCTGAGGACCGATGGGAAGACAACATCAGAGAGTGGACAGGCAGGCCTTGGGTGGAGCGATCTGCTTACGGAGGTGGAGGGGCCGTGCAGTGGGGAGTGAGGGGGGCTGGTTTGCAAAATCTTCAGCGGTGCCCCCCCCCCCTCCACGGGCTGCGAGACTACGGGACAGGTGGGAAATGAAGGGGAGAATTATTTAAACTGCTCGCTGTTGCTGTTTTTCCTTAAGCTTTCTTTACATTTAAATTCAGGGGCGTGCGTGGCTTTACATTCTGCTGCGTTGCCAGCTGCTGCTGCGCGACTTCCACTACGCTGTAACTACTATTGTGGGGCCCCTACAAATTACTACTACTTCAATTTCACTACTACTACTACTACTACGACTACTACACTACACTATACTCTACCACTACTACTACTACACTACTACTACTCCTGCTACGCTACTACTACTATAAATCACTACTACAAATACTACTACTACTAAATACTACTACTACTACTACTCACTACTACTACTACTACTCCTCCTCCTCCTCCTCCCTCCTCCTCCTCCTACTAACTAATCACTACTACTACACTACTACTACTACAAATACTACTACTACGACTACGACTACACTACTCCTCCTCCTGGCTGCTGCTGGCTACTAACACTACTACTACTACTACTACTACTACTACACTACTACTCTACTACTACTACTACTACTACTACTACTACTTCTACTACTACCTCTACTACTACTACTACTACTACTACTACTACTACTAGACACGACTAAAACTACTACTACTACTTAACTACTACTACTACTAACTACTACACTACTACTACTACCACTACCACTACCACTACTTCTACCACTACTACTACTACCACGCTGCGCTCGCTACTGCTGGAGGTGGTGTCGATGGTGGTGGTTTCTGCTGCTATTCCCCTCTATGATAAATGGATTTGATGGCCCAGAATCAAATGTGGGTTGGAGCAGCCACCAAGAGGCCCATCCAAGGGAATTTTCCCCTGGTCCTAAATTTAGTACTGACTGTACTCCCCCGAAAGTTTTGGGAGATGAGGCTAAAACCAAGGCCGTGTGTGCGAACCCGCTTTGCCTCTCACAAGAGCAGGCTATTCATGCTGGTAGGAATGGATGACAGAAATGTGCTCTAAAAAGGTCACGTGCAGACTGGGGTATTGTTTAGGACATCATCCTCAAAGTTGGACTGTAGCCTTTTTTTTTTTTCGCTGCTAAACTGGTGAGATGCCCATTCAGGATGGCAACCACCACAATTCCCTGCCAATGACCGTCTCCGTGAACCCCAACCCCAAAGGCTTTGACACAAACAACCCACAAGGCACAGAAGTGCATAGGGAAACTGAAACGAGGTCATCATGAGATCAGAACAACCAGAGGCCACCGAATCAGGGATGATTTTTTTTTTTTTGCACGATGATGATCAATGATACTGAGGAGGATATAATGGTGTGTAATGGATGTTCATGTCCTTTGAGAGACTACCTGACAGGGTTGTAGCCTACTCTACGCTTACTATCATACTATATCCGGCCACACCAGGGCCCGAGAGATACAGACATCTGCAGTTGATCAGGTAGTTTGAGCGTCACTCTTAAAATTGCATTAGAGAGGGGATGGAGCTCAACTGTGTGGTCCAAGTCTTCCAAAGTGTCCATAGCACCTCTCTTTGGGTAGGGGCCTTCTGGAATAATAATTAAAAAAACCCCATGATTCTCATGGGATTTTCAAACCTGTTGCCCTTCCATTCTAACCCAAGGCACAACCACTGTACCAAGGGGCTGGTGAATGCACCTAAGGTCACATAATTATGCAAAATCCTCACCATTCTTGAACCTCATAACTATAGCCAAGGAATAAAAAAAATATCAATTTGTTCTGAAGAAAAGCATTGACTGTCCCTATAACCAAAACATACACACACACACACACACACACACACACACACAAAACACACACCCCACACACACAAAACACACACACACACACCCCACACACACACATACCCTACCCCCCCCCCCCCACACACAACACACACACCGCGCGCACATGCACACATGTTCAATGTTCATTTTCAGGTTGACATCAACAAACTAAAGTCACTGGGCTTTAAAAACGTCCAGAATCTACCAACATATCAATGCGCTAGGAGATTTTTCCTTTTAATGTCAGAGACACAAAAACCGGGACAGGAAATAAAACCAGACACCTGCCGCATCAGACGGGCCCCACACACTTGCATCGTCCTTTCCCAACACCGCTAACGGGGTGCGGGGATGTGGAGAGTCAGCTGAAATTAAGAGGGCAATCCCAAATGACGGTGGTAAGTTTTTCTACACGTCACCTGCCAATCTGCTGTCATGGGTGGTTCAACATCTCCCCCACAGTTTCAAGGTACGTACGCTACCCGTCACTGTTTAAATCATTCGGATGAACTATAAACTGAGGCCCTAGTGCGAACGCACGCAAAACAAACATCTTGCGTACACGTTAAAAACCTCGTTCCGCTTTTCGAAGAGCAGGCCATCGTGTGCTGGGAGGTGCGGAAGACAAAATTAGAAGAAAAAAAACCCAGCATGCACACAGGTGTCGTGTTTAAAACACCATCCCTGAGGAAAAATCGTGGAGTTGGAGTCCCCAGGGCGACTCGGAGCTGTAATATGGCAACGTTCTGGTGGCTCCTGCGACGGTACTGGAATCAAATTCGTATCGGTCCTGCCTTTCCAATGGATCATTCCAGGGCGTGGAGAGAGGGGCTCTGCTGCATGGGGAACAGTTTGGCCTCCATACTTACTTACTCAGGCTTTGTGCTCTAAAGACTAAGCGGGAACTCCAGTCTTCTGAGACTGAGGTGCCTACTACTACGCTAACCACCTATCCACCCCTAGCCTTTCCCTTTCCATTCTTTATTTATTTATTTAAATTCGTGTGTTTTCTCTTTTTGTGTGTGGTTGGGTTTCTCTGTTTGGTTATAATTTAAACTACCCCACAGTTTCAGGGTACGCTACCCATCCACCCCGAACCTTTTCCTGTCCATTCTTCATTATTATTTGAATTCGTGTCTGTTTCTTTTTTTTGTTATGATGATGAATTTCTCTGTTTCGTTATAATTTTGTTTGTGTATGATTGTTGTTGTTGTTGTTGCGCACTTGTGGCGACGCGGGTCTCCCTGGGGAGAGCAGCCCGAATTTCACGCAGAGAAATCTGCTGTGACATAAAGTGGTATAAATAAAAGAAATAAATTCCCCAGGTTATCAATTCTCGTGGTCACCCAGAATATGCACCCTGACTCACTCATCCTACCTGGTGAATCACGTGAGACTGTAAGTACACACAGGAGAGAAAGTTTTGTGTGTAGGGGTGCTTGTCAAGGATCTCACCATATCATAGACAGCCGACTCCCCACTCCAGACTTTTTTTCTTCTCTTTTTGTGTGTGCGTGGGTGTATGCGTGGGTGCGTGGTTTGTAAGTGGTGCGTGTTTCGTGTGTGCGTGCGTATGCGTATGCGTGTGTAGGTGTGCGTGTGTGTGCACGCAGAGCAAAAGTGGGCTGCAGCTGAATCCTACTGCATTCTATATATAACAATAAGAAAAAAACACAAAAAAAAAAACTAACTGTGGAACTGTGTCTTAGGATTTTCACAAATAATCTGAACTCCAAAACAAACCAACAAGTAATAAATATTTTTTTCTCTTTTAAAAAAAAAAAGACACAGAAACAACAAAATAGGAATAATGTAACCCATTGCTGCCAGGCGACAGTATAGGCCCTGGCTTCACTGACCTTTACTGTGGTCTGCCATGGCAACACCCTTGACCCTGGCTTCACCTCTTCCTTTGCGGTTTGCCATGGCAATATCACTGACTTCCCCCCCGTTGTGTATTGCCATGGCAACACCACTTTCTTCCCTCTTTCTGTTGTGGATTGCCATGGCAACACCACTGACTTTATCCTGCAGTGGTTTGCCATGGCAACACAGCTGACTTCCCTCCTCTGTTGCGGATTGCCATGGCAACATCACTGACTTTATCCTGTAGTAGATTGGGCCCTGGCAAACCACTGACTTCCTTCCTTCCTTTCTGTGTGCTTTGCCCTGGCAGCTGTACTCGGGGCCTGAAGAGTCACCTGGGGGGCCAGTGGCCGACCTGCAGTTCTTTGTGGACAACTGGCCTCTGCCCAAGGCGGCCGGCTATGGTGGACCCTGAGGGCAAACAGGTGAGAGAGAGGAGGATGGGGAGAGAGGGGGGGAGAGAGGGGGGAGAGAGGTTGGGGAGAGAGAGGTGGAGAGAGGGGAAGAGAGGTAGAGAGAGGTTGGGGGAGAGAGGTGGGGGAACGGAAGGGGGAGGGGGAGAAAGAGAGAGAGGGAGAGAGAGGGAGAGAGAGAGGGGGGGGGGGGGGGGAAGAAGAGAGGATTGCAGAAGGGGAAGAGAAGGGGAAGAGAGAGGGGTTAAGGAAGGGAAGAAAGAAAAGGGGGGAGGGAGAGAGGGGGGGGCGATGAAAGAAGAGAGAGGGAGAGAGAAGCGAGAGAGAGAGAGAGAGGGAGAGGGGAGAACAGAGAAAAGAGAGAGAGACAGAGAGACAGAGACAGAGAGAGGGCACAGATTAAATTCCAAAAGCGTTTACCCTCATAACAAGATAGACAGCAGCAACACGTACATATTTATGCTCTCTCTTCTCTCCCCTCTCTCTCCTCTCTCTCTCCCCCTCTCTCTCTCTCCTCTCTCTCTCTCTCTCTCTCTCTCTCCTCTCTCTCTCTCTCTCTCTCCTCTCTCTCCTCCTCCCCCTCCCCCCCCTCTTCTCCCCTTCTCCCTCTCTCCCCCCCTCCCCCCCCCCTCTTTACCCCCTCCCCCCCCCCTCTCCTCCCCTCTTCTCCCCCTCCTCTTCCTCCTCCCTCCCTCTCTCCTCTCTCTTTTCTCCTTCCCGTCTCTCCTCTCTCCCTCTCCTCTCTCCGTCCCCTCCCTCCTCCCTCTCTCATTTTCTCCCCCTCCTCTCCCTCTCCCCTCCTCCTCACCTTCTCTCCTCCCCCCTCTCTCTCCCCGCCTCTCCTTTCCCTCCCCTCTCCTTTTGTAGCATCACACCTACGCCCCCCAATACCGGCCTTCATCAATGGCACCCCCCTTATTCTGGGTTTTCTCTTAGATTCCCTTCTTTTACTGTCCCCTCTTTTGTTCCCTGCCCTTTGTTTCCTTGTCTTCCTTCACCCCCCTTTCCCCTATTTTTCTCCCTTCTTTCCTTTCTGCTACCCATTTTTCCGATTAAAATTTCCCTCCCGGGTCATTTTTTCCCCCTTTTTTTCCTTTTTCCCCACCTTTTCCCATTTCTCTCCCCCCTTAAAGCCCCTTTTCCCTGCAACCCCTGGGGGCTCTGGCCCCTTTCCTCCTACTCTCCCCCCTCTCCTCTCTCTCCTCCCTCCCTCCCTCTCTTCCCTTTTCTCCCAACCCCTCTTTTCCCCCACTTCCTTTTATCCTCTTTCCCTCTCACCCCCTCTCCCTTTAAATCACCCCCCCTCTCCCCCCCCCCTCCTCCCCTTTTCGCCCCCTTCCCCCCCCCTCCCCCCTCTTCTCCTCAACCTCCCCCTCTCCCTTTTTCCTCTCTTTCCCCCTCCCTCCCACCCCCCCCTCTCCCCCCCCCCTTTCCTCCCCTCCTCCTCACCCCCCCTCGTCCCCCTTTTTCCCCCTAATCCCTTTTCCCCTTCCCTCTTCCTCCCCCAAAACCCCCCCTTCACCCATCTGCCCCCCATCCCTCTCTCCTTCCTCTCAATCTCTTCCCCTCTCCTCTCTCCTCCCCCCCCTCTCTTCCTCCCCCCCCCTATCTCCCTCCTCTCCCTCCCCCTCCCTTTCCCCCCCCCCCCCCCCCCTCTCTCTTACCCCCTCCTTTCCTCCCCTCCCCCCACCTTCCCCCCCCCTTCCCCCCTCCTCCCCTCTCCCCCATCCCCCCCCCCTCCCTCTCCCCTTTTTTACCCCCTCTTTTCCCCCT
This sequence comes from Stramonita haemastoma, assembly GCA_030674155.1. Lineage (NCBI taxonomy): Eukaryota > Metazoa > Mollusca > Gastropoda > Neogastropoda > Muricidae > Stramonita > Stramonita haemastoma. The sequence goes on from JASPKP010006946.1 coordinate 12,401, forward strand.
CCTCCCTCTTCCTCCTCTTTCCCCCTCTCTCCCTTTTTCCCCCCCTCTCACTCCTCTACTTCACTCCCCCAACACCCCTTTTCCCCCCTCTCCTCCTCCCCCCCTCTCCGTTTTACCCTCTTCCCTCCCCTCTCCCCTCATCCCTCACCCCCTCTCACCCAAACCCCTCCCCCCTCCCCCTCCCCCAAAATCTTCTCTCCCTCTCTTCCCCCCTTTTTCCCTCCCTTTTCCTCCCCAAACCCCCCCCGCCATCTCCCTCAACCTTTCCCCCTTCCGTTCCTCCTCCTTTCCCCCCCCCCCTCTCAATCTCCTCTCCCCTAACCCCCCACCCTCCCCTCCCCCTCTCCATTCCCCTCCCCAAATCCCTTCTCCCCCCCTTTTTCCCCTCTCCTTCCAACCCCCCTCCCCCCCCTCCCCCCGTTTCCTCCTCCCCCTTCCCTTTTTCCCCCCTTCCCTTTCTCCCCCCCCCCCGGTTCTCATCCCTCAATCATTCCCCAAACCACCCCCCTTCACCCGCTCTCTCTTTTGGGGGGCCCCCGGCCTCCCCCTCTCCACCCCGGGCCCCCTCCCCCCCCTCCTACTCCCTTTCCCTCTCCTCCCTTTCCCTCTCCAAACCCGCCCTCCCCTTTTTTCCCCACCCCTCCCCCTCTCTCCCTCCTCCCCTCACTCCCTCCCTCCTCCCCCTCCTCCCCTCCCCCCCCGGTTTTTCCTTTACCCCCCTTCCCCACTCTCTCTCCTCCTCCTCGCCTCCCCCCTCCCCCTCCTCCTTTCCATTTCCCCTTCCTCTCTGTCCTCAAAAAACCCCCCCCTCTTTTCCACTCCTCTTCCCTTCTCCCCCCTCATCTCATTCTCCATCCCCCCCCTCCCCCCAATCCCCCCTTTTAATCTCTCCTCCCCCCTCTCCCCCTCCCTAATAAATCCCCCCCTCCCCGGGGCCCCTCCCTCCCCGCCACTTTCCCCCCCCCAGGTCCCCCCTTTCTCCCCTCCTATCCTTTCCCCCTTCCCCCCTCTCCCTCCCTCCCCCCCCCCCTCCCTCCCCCCCCCTCCTCCCCTCTTCCCCCCTCCTCTTCTTTGT
>JASPKP010006947.1:5000-7500 GCA_030674155.1 Stramonita haemastoma
AAAGTGCTAGAAAAAATAACAAAGAAAGATAAACAAAGGAGTGAACCTTAATGATACCAGGAAAACGCTAGCCTGCATGAAATTTTGCAATCTTTCTCCACGTCAACGCCCCCTCCTCCTCCTCTTCGCATATCCCACCAAAAAACATGAAAGAAAACTAAAATAGTGAGAAAGAGCTGTGAAAGCCAATTAACACAGCATGCAAGTTGCTTAAGATGAAATACTTGCGCCTGAATGCATGGAGAGACGTGTGCGTGAGTGGGTGCATTCATTCATTCACGCACATACACACACGCACGCACGCACGCATAAAGAGAGAGAGAGAGAGAGAGAGAGAGAGAGAGAGAGAGAGAGAGAGAGAGAGAGAGAGAGAGAGAGAGAGACAGAGACAGAGACAGAGACAGAGAGACAGAGAGACAGAGAGACAGATAGAGAGACAGAAGAGAGAGAGAGAGAGAGAGAGGAGAGACAGACAGACAGACAGACAGACAGACAGACAGACAGACAGACAGACAGACAGACAGAGACAGAGAGACAGAGAGATAGAGAGAGAGGAGAGAGGGGGGGGGGGGAGAAAGAAAGAGAGAAAGAGAGAGATACAGACAGACAGACAGAGAGAGACAGAGACAGAGATATAGACAGTGACAGATGCAGAGACAGACAGACAGACAGATAGATAGACAAACAGACAGCAGACAGACGGAGGGTAACATAGACAGGCAGAGAAAAGACAGGCAGACAGATAAACAGACGAACAAGCACACATATACACAGTATAGTGACGGAGCAAAAGGTAATGTACAATTCAGAATCGAACCTACTGATTGGTGTTTTCTGGAGAGGTATGTTAGCTTTTGGGCAATGATTCACTTTTTTATCATCATCATCATCATCATCATCATCATCATCATCATTCATCATCATCATCATCATCACCACCACCACCACCACCACCACCACCACCACCACCACCACCACCACCACCACCACCACCACCATCATCCTCATCCTCATCCTCACCACCACCACCACCACACCACCACCACCACCACCACCACCACCACCATCCTCCATCCATCCATCCATCCATCCATCTCCTCACCCCTCTCTTCCTCATCATTCATCATCGTCACTAACATCATCACAAGCTAAATGTTCATTCCCGTACCACCTTAAAGAAACACCGAAAAGTTGCATGAAAGCATCATGTTCTAACACAAGTTAAGAGGCAGATGAAGTGAAGAAATAGGACACTGTCTTTCTGAGTTGATTTAGTTGAAAATCTAATATATTTATGTGATTTACTATAACCCAACATCAAAAAGATGCAAAACGCCAGTAACATGAAGACAAAGACGAGATAGAGACTTAACGACACAGCGATTAACAAGAAATGAAAAAAACTCTCTCCAGCTTATTGCAGAAAAAATAGATCCCTTTCTACCCCCCCCCCCCCCCACCCCTACCCCCGCTCCTTGTAAAAAGTAAAACCATACAGGACAGAAAAATACAAAGCAGCGCTTTTGAAGAGGCTGAATTTTTTAAGGAAGAACCCCCCCCCCCTCCAAGAAAAAAACACCAAAACACAACCATTAACACCAAACAGATAAAACAAAGTGTATAAATATGCTGTCAACATTCTTCAGCAGGCGATTTATATTGGAAAATCCCAACTCCAAAGAAAATGAATATACAACAAACAAAACAACTTCAGCAACGGCAATAAACAAGCAACAAAATATCCAACACCAATAGCAGCAACAACTACATTAATGGAAAAAAACAACTTGAATTTGACCATACAACCAATCAGTGTCCATAAAAACATACAAACAAAAAAGCCACACAAAAGTCCACCAAAAAGAAAAGCTCCCACCATCACCAACAAACAATCACCACCACCCCCAATCCCCCACCCCCCCCCCCAAAAAAAGTACGTAACACACAAATAATCCACACAACAACAAAACCAATCACCAGCACATAACCATCACTAACAACACAGATAAATAATCATAAAGATAGGAAAGTGTGCCAATAAAAACAAAAAAAAAATCAAAAGATAGAAAACTTCAAACCAAGATAAAAAAAAGAGGGATGGACGCAAGGAGGAAAAAGGAAGGACGGAATAAAGGAAGGGAAGGGTAAGGAGGGGGAAAGGAAGGGGGAAGGAGGGGGAGGAAGGGGGGAGGAAGGGGGAGGAAGGGGGGGCACCTTGGAGAGAGGAAGAGGCATGTAGCATCGCTGATCCTCCAAGCGCCGACTCTGGAACTTGAGCAGGGTGTCTAGAAAATCGGGACCCTGGCAAGGAGGAAGAGAGTGAAGAAGTATGATGATCAGCAGAAGAAGAAGACAAGAAGGAGAGATGGAGGAAGAAAAAGAAAGAGGAGGGGAGGAAGGAGAAGAAATAATGAGTAGAATGTCCAGAGAGATAGAGAAAAAAATGAGCAGACGTAGAAGGGAAGAGAAAGAGGAGGAAAGAGAGAGTTATTTTTTCAAA
>JASPKP010006948.1:10000-13471 GCA_030674155.1 Stramonita haemastoma
CAAACAAGCAAACACACATACATACACACATATGCACACGCACGCACACGCGCACTACACACACGCACACACACACGCACACACGCACACAACCCTCCCACCCACCACCAACACCTACACTACACACACACACAACCATACAAACACACAACACACACACACAACACACAAACACACACAAACACACACACACACACACACACAACACACACACACACACACACACACACACACACACACACACACACACACACACACACACACACACACACACACACGTACCCATGCACAGCTGATGCGAATAGAAAGCTAAACGCGCATGCACCAACAACGCCCACCCACAGCCAGAAACAAAACAAGGGAAGGTTTGTGTGATAACCTACAGAGCTGGTAGCTAGACAAGAGTCTTGTTTGTCTGTTATCATCCCTAAAGCAGGAAACAGTCCCTTTCAGTGCACGGATTGAAAATAGTCACTAGTTGTGTTAGCGCTTTGTTATGAAGTATTGTTGACGAACAACAGCAGTATCCTCAGTGAACTAAGTCAGCAGGAGAACAACGATAGCAGACCAACTGAAGAAAGTGAAAGAGGTAAGCTGAAAATTATTTTTTTTTTTTTAGTCCTGACCCGGGATTTGCCGGGATTAAATTAATCTCCCCCCCCCTTACCCCCGAATCCCGACCTGGGATTTGCCGGGATTTACACACTGTAGTTTTCCATCATGCAGAGACCTTCAACGATTGCCACTAAATGCTGAAGCAGTATCAGACCAGAGGCACAAAGCCTGTGGTGAGAGTCTGGAATTAATTATAGCTGCTGGTATGTACTTAGAAGGAGGAAAAGGCGAGCCAGCATGTGTACCTTACTTGGTTTCGTGATGGAATGCAAAATCCAGGGGCAGTTTCTGTTTAGAGAATGTGAAAGCAAGAGGGTTAACCCAGTTTCTTAGAAAACAGGATATGACTTTGCATTTGATATCTTTAATGGTATACAAGAAGAGTTTAAGTCAGACAGGACAGACAGTTGCTGCTTTTTCGTGCATGGCAATTAAAAAAGTGCTTCTTTAATCTGACTGGCTAACCTGACACTGAAATCTTTACTTTATTTTAATATACATACTGAACTGTTGGGTACGGGATAGCTCAGTGCTACAGGTCAGAGCACTTGCTTTTCTTTCCCAAGCTAAAGTTAAGCAGCAGTGAGCGTGGTTACTAAAGTGGAAGAGTGTCCATTTGCGCGCCTTGGCTTCAGTACAGTCCCCTCCCTAGTGCACCCAGCTGTAAATGGGCACCTGCCCTCTTTAGGGTCAAGGAAAGGTAGGCAGCGAGTGAGAGGAGATGGGCACCATCCTCCAGATGGTGGTCCCTAAAGAAACTGAGGTCTCTGACACCTCACTTCACAACGACGAATAGGTTATGAGAACACCTTTACCTTTGAATGAGTTGTTATTGCAGGAAAAGAAGAGGAACCTGAAACTTTTGGTGGAATGCAGAGCTTAGACAAGACCTCAACAAGACATAGAATGGAAATAATGTGCTTTATCGACTAAAGTGATAATCAACAACATCACCAGCCTTGGCCCTGATATCAAAGCTCATTGTGAAAACAGTCGATATCTTCTTTATAACATACATTGGATAGATCGTCACACACCAAGGATCAAAGTCTGAAGTATTCTCAATGACTCATGTTTTGTTTATTTTTGTTTGTCCGTCGGTTCGATAATGACCTCCAAAACAACAGAGGAAGCGGCTGCTGTTTCGGAAATTGGGAAGAAATTTGATTATAGTGGAGATGTCTTGCCCACAGCACACCCCCACTCTCTCAGCCAAGAGGGCATAAGGACAGTCAGCTTTGGAGATGTTCTCCAAAAGCCAACTAGTCCCCAGAGCTGCAGCACATAAGAACTGTGCAAATCAGGCCTTCTAGTCAGAGAGTCATATTCGATCGCTAAAGACCAAGCTCTCAAGTGGAATTCCATGAGTGGGAAAGAAAGCCACTGATCGTACAGCCTCTCACTTTGCTGTTGCCCCCAGCATCAGTGGGTAAATCAAGAACTGCGATAAAAGCCAAGGCGCTGAAGGCATTATCCATGACTGCATAGACTGTAACAGCACTGACACAGCTGAAAACAGTATGGAATGACAGAAAGCATCGCTTTCAGCTCAAAGACTAGACTGAAATGCTCTGTTGGTTATCACAATATTCTTGTTTGCATTTGTGTCTTATCATTCATTTTATTCTTTTAGTTTGAGGGTAATGGAATGAGACTCGTGTGATTTTTCACATCTAGTCTCCGTGTGTCTGCGGTTTTGTAAAGATACTACTACTACTACTACTACTACTACTACTACTACTACTACTACTACTACTACTACTACTACCACTACTACTACTACTACTACTACTACTACTACTACTACTACTACTACTACTACTACTACTCGTGGATTTTATATAGCGCTGAATCTTGTAAAGCAAACAAATCAAAGCGCAAAGATGTGCAAAGATATACGTAAAATGCGTTGTTTATCATCATTTACAGCAGTTTGCCCTCCATACTTACTTACCCAAGCTTTTGCGCTCTAAAGACTAGAGCGCAACTCCATAGTCTTCCGAGGCTGATGGGTGCCTGCTTACAGCAGAATAACTGTCACGCAAAGTTATAATGATACCAATGTTATCATCTCAACAAAAAAATAATGTCACCACAGGTGGTAGGGGGTGTGGAAGCCATGGCAACAAACGCGATATCACTGGAGGGAGGTGGGGGAAAGGAGTTCAATCCTGAGCGGGCACTGACCATGGCACAGACCGTTGTGTCAGACCAGGGCGACATCTCTTTCCCTACCTATGTTGCCTGCGCGGAAGAGATTTACAAGTCAGTGGATGCTTTTTTTTTCTTTTCTTTCTTTCGTCTTTTTTTTTTCTGTCTCTCTATCTGCCTGTCTGCCTGTCTGCGTGGCCTGCCTGATGTGTTCCGACCCCTTCCCCTTTTCTTCCTGTCAGCCTGCTTGACTGATGTGTCTTCTCTTTTCCCTCCTATTCTTTCTTTCTTTTCTTTCTTTCTTTCTTTCTTTCTTTCTTTCTTTTTTTTTCTTTCTTTCTTTCTTTCTTTCTTTCTTTCTTTTCTTTCTTTCTTTCTTTCTTTCTTTCTTTCTTTCTTTCTTTCTTTTTTTTTCTTTCTTTCGTTGTTTCTTTCTTTCTTTCTTTCTGTCTGTCTGTCTGTCTGTCTGTCTGTCTTTCTTTCTTTCTTTTCTTTTCTTTCTTTTCTTTCTTTCTTTCTTTCTTTCTTTCTTTCTTTCTTCTTTCTTTTCTTTCTTTCGTTGTTTCTTTCTTTCTTTCTTTCTGTCTGTCTGTCTGTCTGTCTGTCTGTCTTTCTTTCTTTCTTTTCTTTCTTTCTTTTCTTTCTTTCTTTCTTCTTTCTTTCTTTCTGTCTTTCTTCTTTTCTTCTTTCTTTCTTTCTTTTTCT
>JASPKP010006949.1:0-13471 GCA_030674155.1 Stramonita haemastoma
TCAATAAACAAATAAATAAGTAAGTAAATAAATAAGAACATAAACACATTTTTAAAAATCTTTACATTTCACTCTGGCTCTGCAACACATTCCCCATGGACACACCATTCGCCTCTACAGCTCTTTACATTGGAGGGCTCTAAGACAGTGGTCCTATGATTCAAGTCTTGTCTCCACAGGTTACCTCCCCTCTGTCTTTGATCTCTTTACCTCCCTTGCTGACTGCTCTTCATGTTTTTCTTCTAAAGATCGCTGGGTTCGCTCCCTTTGCTGGCATGCCATTGTTTGTTTGCCAAAACAACGGAAAGTGCCTGACTGTTTGGATGTTGTTATATTATATATTATTTTATGTTATTCTTTGTGAGCTAAAGCGGGTTTTTGTTTATCTCACGGAAAGGTTAACATTATAGTTTTGTATTTTGTTGATACTGGGAGCGCTCCCCATTTGTTACGTTTAATTAATTATTGGATGAAGATATCAACTGAAAGAGCATTTTAACATGAATTTTTAAATGGATCTGTGGTCTAGAAGTAACACTTGCCTAGAAAGCGAAAAGTCCAGGTTCGAAGTGTGTGATGGTTTGATCCCTGTTTGTTCCTGAAACTTTTCCCCCATCCACTAGGACGTGAGTGGTGGTCTGGGTGCTAGTCTTTTGGATGAGACACTAAACCGTGGCCCCGCGTGTTACACACAATTATTTAGTGCATATAAAAGAACCCAAGACATCAAGGGGGTTGTCCCTGACAAAATTCTGTAGACAAAAACACACAACTCTTATAGGGAAACACAGTTGCAGACATGAAAAGAAAAAAAAAGTGGATGCCGCTGCTCTCGTGGCGACGCGCTCTCCTCGGGGAGAGCAGCCCGAATTTCACGCAGAGAAATCTGTCGCGACTTAAAGTGGTATACAATATACCATGCAATATACAATACAATATACAGCAGATGTAAAATGTAGATTTAAATTCATTGTTTTCTTTTTCTTACTCTATTTCTTTTATCTCCTCCTCCTCCTCCTCCTCCTCCTCATCATCATCATCATCATCATCATCACCATCATCATCGTCGCCGCCGTCGTCGTCATCGTCGTCGTCGTTTTCGTCATCGTCATCATGATCATACTCATCATCATCATCATCATCATCAGCAGCAGCAGCAGCAGCAGCAGCAGCAGCAGCAGCAGCAGCATTTTCAACATCATTGTCTCCATTTTCTTCTCCTTCTCGCCCTTCCACCCCTTCCCTCTTCCGAGAAAAAAAAAAGCAAACGGGGAAAGCGGAAAGCGATCTTTTTGCACAATGAGTTCAGGATGATGGAATGTATTTCACTACAGCAGATTCGGGTTCACAAAACGGGAATTTCCATTGACCACATTCGTGGGGACGGGATAGTTCAGTGGTCAGACGCCTTCCCTCCTCCCCCCAACCCCCACCCCCACCCCCCACCCCCCAGCCAAGGCTAAGCAGTATCGAGCGTGGTTACCAATAATTGGATGGGTGACTGTTTGCGCGCCTTGGCTTCAGTACAATCCCCCAGTTCTCCCAGCTGTAAATGGGTACCTGCCCTCTTTAGGGTCAGGGAAGGTAAAGCAGTGAGGGAGAGAAGATGGGCGCCGCCCTCAAAATGCTGGCCCCTAGAAAAGATGAGATCTCTGATGCCTCGCTCCCCTACGACCATACAGGTTATGGGACATATTTGCCTTTTCTTTACATTCGTAAAGATAAGCATGTTGAACCCTGAAGGCCGGAGATCCAAGCGGATAGAGCGTTGGAAGGTAGCCATCATCATCGAGCCACCATTCAAGCGCGCGTTTTGGGGGAATTTTACCATGAAGTCGACATCGGCACTGTGTCCTCTACCCTTAAAGTCCTTCGGACGATACTATACTAAACAAGGGTTCTGTGTGCAAAAGCGCGCAGAGTATCTTGCTTACACGTGAAAAACCTGTTCCTCCTTTTGGAAGAACATACCATTTTATTTCAGCAGGAATGGGTGGCATTTTTTTTGTTTAAAAGCGCACACAAATAAACGTTGTGTTTAAATAATTATCATCCCCGATGTCAAAATACCGTTACATTAACAGTGCGATAAAACGGCAGCATAGGCATATCAAAATCTCAACATAGGTGAATTTCGAAGTTCTAGCTGACGAAATGGGAGAAAATGAACATAAACACCCGTTCGAGGGGATTTCCCCCCCTGGAGTTGATATTGTTTGTTGTTTGTTTGTTTGTCCGTTGTGTTCGACGATGACCTCCAAACAGCAGAGGCAGTACATTCATAAGATCAGTACCAATCACATTCTGCCAACTGAGACCTAGAATAACACTATAAGCCGAAGTCTTGTGTGCGATAACACGCAAAACATAATAACGCACATATAATTAACCTGTCCCGCCAAACAGAAGAGTAGGCCGTAGTATACCAGCAGGAACAGACTACATAAAAAGAAAAAGTATACACGTTGGTCTTGTGTTTAGATTATCATTCTCGATTTCAGAGCGTGTTATTCTTTTTTTATCTTTATGGCGAGCAAACGGTTGCAGACGCGAAAGAAGCACCATTGGTAAACTTTTAAGAAGAAAAAAAATTAATGGGTGGCGCTGCTGCACTTGTAGCGCCGTGCTCTCCCCGAAGAGGGCAGCCCGAATTTCACACAGAAAAATCTGCTGTAATATAAAATGGCATGAAATAAGATAAAAAATAAATAAAGATAAAGGTATAGCCACGACAGAAGAGAGCAAACGAAATGTCACCTAACTTTACTTATCTGTGTTGGCCTAACATAATAATGTTAGTTTTATGTGAATAATATAGATATACAAATTATCTAATTCCGTTCCACCCCCTGTCTCCCTCTCTTTCTCTCTCCACCCCCCATCACCGCTTTCACTTTTTCACACACACACACACACACACACACACACACACACACACACACACACACACACACACACACACACCAGCGCCCACGCGCACGAGCCCACATACACTCAAACACGCACACATATACACACACACAAACACACACACACATAAACACACGCACACATAAACACACACATATACACACACAAACACACACACACACACTCATTGATACACGTGTGCATGCTTGCCTTCTTTACCAAACCTCTGTTTCACCCTGCGCGAGCGTATATGTGTGCGTGTACGCGTGTGCGCGTGTGTGCGTACTTGCATGTGTGCATATATGTGTATAATAAGGCATACGAGTGTGAACGCCTTCGGTTGCACTGAAGTTAACACCGTGTGTCTGTCCATAAGTGTTTTATTATGTGCGAGAGAGCGTGTACATGTGCGTAAGTGTGAATGTGTGCCCGTGTGTGCGTGCTTGAGTGAGTGAGTTTGTGTGTGTGTGTTTGCATGAGAGAGAGAGAGAGAGAGAGAGAGAGAGAGAGAGAGAGAGAGAGAGAGAGAGAGAGAGAGAGAGAGAGAGAGAGAGAGAGAGAGAGAGAGAGAGAGAGAGAGAGAGAGCCAGCCAGCAAGGTAGACTGACAGACAGACATACATAGAGACATACACATAGAGAGAGAGGCAAGGACACAGAGAAACAAAGGAAATGAGACATACCAATTAAAACATAGAGACAAAGAAAAAGAGATAATGCGTACGCTCTCTCTCTCTCTCTCATATATATATATATATATATATATATATATATATATATATATATATATATATATATATATATATGTAGACAGACAGGTTCGTTGGTTGTTGTCAAGAATAAGGGGTGAAGATATGGGGAAGGGGAAAGATGGTAGGATGATCTCAGGCACTCCACATCTCAAACCGTATTGATGGAGGCCACGCAGGGGTGTTATGGTAACACGTTTTATTGTTTCATTTACCACAACAAAACAACACACACACCTGAAACAAATACAAAATTCAGGTAACTATCCACATTTAAAACACGTCTGAAACAAATCGGAGAATTCGGGTAAGTGCTACTCTATCCACATTTAACAAGGTATATCATTCATGAAAGGCACACATAGCAAATACTACTGTCCTCAAGCCGAATATCAGAAAACCAAACTCCTTTCATCACTCACACCAGGATACCAAGTTAATCCTAGGAAACCAATAGAGAGTATACAATTGAAATAAAAAATCCAATTACAATTAACCAGGAAAACCCTTTCCTCAGTACTCTCCACTGATATTATCTTAATAATATCCAACAGAACTTAGTTTATGCTAAGATCTTTTCCACAACATTGGTTCCTATCAAACCTATGGATATCGTAACACAAGAGAGAGAGAGAGAGAGGGAGAGGGAGGGAGGGAGAGAGAGAGAGAGAGAGAGAGAGAGAGAGAGAGAGAGAGAGAGAGAGAGAGAGAGAGAGAGAGAGAGAGAGAGAGGGTAAGGAAGAGATTGAGCAGGCATAATCTAGCGTCTCAAAAATCGCATACAAAACTAGCGCTTTTCCGGCAAATGACTAACCTTAGTCACACACGATTACCAGAACCCCTTAGCACAATAATAAAACAAGTATCACAAGGACCAAGCTAGTCCTTACTTTCAGACAACCTCCACAGTTTCCAACTCAACGTTGTCTATTCCAATTAAACTATACCATAATAGTTTAACACAATAACTTTGTACTAGTCCACATTAATTTATCTGCGATCACTGCGATTCATATAAACTTTGTCTTAGAATAACACAAAATCAAATGATTAGTTATTCTAAAATTCCACCGTAAGACTGACATGCAACTATGGAATAAATCCAAGAACACACAGTCAAACAACAAAAGCCTTACGACCTCAACCAACTTCCGTGTGTCAAACAATACACACTCTCACGAAACCAAATCCATCATTAAATTCAGTTAGTATAGGGGATCGAATTTGTTTGTCGAATTGACTATCACCCTGATAAACTGAACTACAATAAAAGAAAATGTTTCACTTACAGCTCAACCCGAAGAACAACTACTGTAAGCTAGCATCGTCACATCGTTGCGCTCGGCCCACAAGTCGTCTTGCCGTCCTCTGGCTGTCGCAGGGAAAGGGAAAGGCTGAGTGACTGACCACTCCTCTTACTTACACGAAGCTTATTCTGCCCTAAAGTCTAAACCAATCATGTCCAGGGGGGTGCCAGCTGACTCGGGCCTAACCCAATAATTTCAAAGTGGAAATTTAAAAGAAACCAAGTCAGCAAAATTTCGACCACAACACCAAACTTGTTGAGCAATAAACTAGCAGGGCCAAGCCTCCCAACCTGCTAATTGTCGCCAGCTTGTCTCAAGTGGGCAGCCTGCCGACTCTCTGTCTCTAATCCTACCCATCGCGCTAACAAAGAAAAGTCCAAGTCGGGTACACCAAGACCTTATGCCAGCCCCTGTAACACTCTTAGAAGAGAAGGGGAAGGCGGAGGGGGGGGGGGGAGAGGGTTGTAGTCCAACATAGTGTCTAGTTATAGGCTAGTGTCTAAAGTGCACACTATAACATATATATATAATATATATATATATATATATATATATATATATATTATATATATATACATATATATATATATCCCTGTGTATAAAATTATGTGTTTGTGTGTGTAAGAGAGAGAGAGAGAGAGAGAGAGAGAGAGAGAGAGAGAGAGAGAGAGAGAGAGAGAGAGAGAGAGAGAGAGAGAGAGAGAGAGAGAGAGCGTGCGCATTATCTCGTACCACACACACACACACACACACACACACACACACACATATATATACATATATATACATATATATATATATATATATATATATATATATATATATATATATATATATATATATATATATATATATATATACACACACAGTCAGACACGCACGCACGCACACACACACACACACACACACACACACACACATTATATATATATATATATATATATATATATATATATATATATATATATATATATATATATATATATATACAGTGACTGGGTAGTTTGTTATCCATCGTTTACTTGTTCGTTTTTACTTTTTGTTGTTGTTGTTGTTGCTTCGATTTTACGTCTGTTCACTCAAAGTGATATTAGACGAGAGTGTACATTCCTATACGTGGTATCAGTTAATTATTTGTTGTAATTTTCGTTTCAAAGCTTTTTAATTGTACACTTTTCCGTTGTAGTACCTAGGTTTTATCTTTGCGGTAAGTTTCATCAATATACCGGTGTAATCAATATACCGGTGTAAGGCTCTCAGTAAAGGCGGGGTTACCTAGAGTGGATCGCAAAAGTATGGTTTAATAAAACAGGATTTTATTGACCCACCCACAAAGCAACGAGAGTGATGAGTATCCTTTAATTCTTGATAGTTCTGTTTTCCTCCCCTCTGTCATCACCCTCCCTCATCACCCTCCCTCCCTCCCTTTGCCCCTTTCTGATTCCCTTTAAATGTTCTGAAACAAATATATGAATTCATTTGTTTCGTTGCTTATCCTAAGACTATACAGTGGTCTTCAGTCGAATGGTGGGCTAAGAGGTATCGAAAACACTCTCCTAGAAAGCGAAAAAGTCTAGGTGCGAAGTGAGAGGTGGTTTGTGCTCCTAACATCTTCTCCCCCATCCACGAGACGGTAAGTGCTGTTCTGGGTGCTAGTCTTTCAAATGAGAATAATGATAAACTGAAGTCCCGTGCGCAACACGCATTTATCTTACTGTAACAGAATGGACATATTTGATGTCCCATCTCTGCACAAACCTCGGGAACAAAGCACAGCCAGAAAGTTTAGCATATGATCTCTAAACAGATGTTGCATATGTTCCATTTCACCATGAAGGCGAAGTGTATATACAACGGAGGGTTTTCGACCACTACCCAAAGAAAAAGAGCATCGACAATTCACAGGTGTGTCTCTAAATAGAAACACGGCTCTGTGGTTGTCGCGCTCCAATCACATGGGAGATCATCTACTTACCACCCCGATCACAGCACGTTAAAGAAGCCACAGCAACAAGAGAGTTGTCCTTGGCAAAATGTGTAGAGGGGAAAAAAAGCCAATCTGATAGGCAAAGAAATACACAAAAAGTCAGGAAAAAATGTGTTGTTGTTTTTGTGGCGACGTGCTCTCTCCTGAGACTACAGCCGGGGTTTCATGTAGAGAAATTAACCTTGACTTCAAGTGGTGTACAGTAACATAGTTAAGACACAGCCAGTGATACGGTGTAAAACCAAAGCTGGAATTCCTCAGGAAATAGACTTTATTACTGAGAATCTTTTCTTTCATTTTGCAGCTTTAAAGTATATTTCGACGGACGCTATAGCCGAGTGACGAAGACTGTTTGACTTCAGCCCCATGGGTCCATGTAGTCGTGGGTTCGAATCTCGGCGGTGTCTGGTGAACTAGGGGAGGGGAATTTTACGATCTCCGAGGTTAACTTCAAGTGATGACATGCCAGCGTCTTAATGTCCATTGTGTATATATACACACGCAGAAGATCAAATATGAATGTTAAACATCCCGTATTTCATGTCAGTATCACGGAAACACGAACATACTCAGCATACATCTCCGAAGTCGGAATGCGACTACCTTAATGGTGTGCAAAAAACGGTCATAAAATATTGACAGACTCCCTGTGGACTCCTGACCCTGAGGATGAGACATAACAAATCTGGGTATGGCTATGGCGAAAATTGAAATGAGCGGCGTGGGAACAGCAGGATGGGGACGTCACAGAAGATGAGGCAGCAAAAGAAAAAAAAAGATCATATACACAAAATCTCACCATTGGTAAAACCCAAAGCTGTAATGAGAAATCAGTGTGAAGTGTTTCCTTTTTGGATTTACTTTTCGGTTTTTGCACCAACAAAAAAACCCATCATTGTGAATAGATTGTTCTATATAGACTGTACCACATCCAACAAATATCCATTTGGTAAGGGTTTTTTTTTTTTACTATCAGTATTGCCAATATAATAGATTGCTCAATATACTCAATATAGACTGTACCACATCCAACAAATATCCATTTTGTAAGTTTGTTACTATCAGTAGTGCCCAATAAAATAGATTGTTCTATATAGACTGTACCACATCCAACAAATATCCATTTGGAAAGTTTGTTACTATCAGTATTGCCATATAATATAGATTGTTCTATATAGACTGTACCACATCCAACAAATATCCATTTGGAAAGTTTGTTACTATCAGTATTGCCAATATAATAGATTGTTCTATATAGACTGTACCACATCCAACAAATATCCATTTGGAAAGTTTGTTACTATCAGTATTGCCAATATAATAGATTGTTCTATATAGACTGTACCACATCCAACAAATATCCATTTGGAAAGTTTGTTACTATCAGTATTCCCAATATGATAGATTGTTCTATATAGACTGTACCACATCCAACAAATATCCATTTGGAAAGTTTGTTACTATCAGTATTGCCAATATAATAGATTGTTCTATATAGACTGTACCACATCCAACAAATATCCATTTGGAAAGTTTGTTACTATCAGTATTGCCAATATAATAGATTGTTCTATATAGACTGTACCACATCCAACAAATATCCATTTGGAAAGTTTGTTACTATCAGTATTGCCAATATAATAGATTGTTCTATATAGACTGTACCACATCCAACAAATATCCATTTGGAAAGTTTGTTACTATCAGTATTGCCAATATAATAGATTGTTCTATATAGACTGTACCACATCCAACAAATATCCATTTGGAAAGTTTGTTACTATCAGTATTGCCTATATAATAGATTGTTCTATATAGACTGTACCACATCCAACAAATATCCATTTGGAAAGTTTGTTACTATCAGTATTGCCAATATAATAGATTGTTCTATATAGACTGTACCACATCCAACAAATATCCATTTGGAAAGTTTGTTACTATCAGTATTGCCAATATGATAGATTGTTCTATATAGACTGTACCACATCCAACAAATATCCATTTGGAAAGTTTGTTACTATCAGTATTGCCAATATGATAGATTGTTCTATATAGACTGTACCACATCCAACAAATATCCATTTGGAAAGTTTGTTACTATCAGTATTGCCAATATGATAGATTGTTCTATATAGACTGTACCACATCCAACAAATATCCATTTGGAAAGTTTGTTACTATCAGTATTGCCAATATGATAGATTGTTCTATATAGACTGTACCACATCCAACAAATATCCATTTGGAAGTTTGTTACTATCAGTATTGCCAATATGATAGATTGTTCTATATAGACTGTACCACATCCAACAAATATCCATTTGGAAAGTTTGTTACTATCAGTATTGCCAATATGATAGATTGTTCTATATAGACTGTACCACATCCAACAAATATCCATTTGGAAAGTTTGTTACTATCAGTATTGCCAATATGATAGATTGTTCTATATAGACTGTACCACATCCAACAAATATCCATTTGGAAAGTTTGTTACTATCAGTATTGCCAATATGATAGATTGTTCTATATAGACTGTACCACATTCCCAAAAAATATTTCCCTTTGGAAATTTTGGGTTTTATCAGTATTGCCAATATTAAAAATTTTTCTATATAGGACTGTACCAAAATCCAACAAAATCCATTTGGAAAAATTTGTTACTACGTATTGCCAATATATAGATTGGGTTTTATATTAAATGTACCACATCCAAAAAATATCCATTTGGGAAAATTTGTTACTATCAGTTTTTGCCAATTAAAAATTTTTTCTATATAGACTGTACCACACCAACAAAATCCATTTGGAAAGTTTTTTTACTATCGTATTGGGCCCAAAATGATAGATTGTTCAAAATAGACCCGTACCACATCCAAAAAATATCCATTTGGAAAGTTTGTTCAAAACCCACGACTCCCTGGACCCATGGGGCTGAAGTCAAACAGTCTTCGTCACTCGGCTATAGGGGCCGTCGAAATATACTTTAAAGCTGCAAAATGAAAGAAAAGTTCTCAGTAATAAAGTCTATTTCCTGGGGAAATTTTCCAGCTTTGGTTTTAAAACCGAAATCACTGGCTGTGCCCTTAACAAAGTTACGGGTTACACCACTTGAAGTAAAGGGTTTAAATTTCTCTCCATAAAACCCCCCCGGCTGTAGTTTTCAGGAGAGAGAAACGTCCCCCACAAAAAAAAACAAAAACATTTTTTTCCTGACTTTTTTTTGTATTTCTTTGCCTATCAGATTGGCTTTTTTTCCCCTCTACACATTTTGCCAAGGACAACTCCCCTTGTTGCTGGGGCCCTTTTTTTAACGGGCGTGATCGGGGTGGAAAAAGTAGATGATCCCCCATGTGTTTGGGGAGCGCGACAACCCCCGAGCCGTGTTTCTTTTTAGAGACACACCTGTGAATTGTCGATGCTCTTTTTTTTTGGGTGTGGTCAAAAAACCCTCCGTTGTATATACACTTCCCCCTTCATGGTAAAAATGGAACATATGCAACATCTGTTTAGGGGATCATATCTAAACTTTCTGGCTGGGGGTTTTGTTCCCGAGGTTTGTGCAAAAGATGGGACATCAAATATGTCCTTTTCTGTTACAGTAAGATAAATGCGTTTTTGCGCAGGGGACCATTTTTAAATCATTATTCTCATTTGAAAGACTAGCACCCAGAACAGCACTTAAAACCCTCTCGTGGATGGGGGAGAAGATGTTAGGAGCACAAAAAAAACCAAACCCCTCACTTCGCAAAATAGACTTTTTCGCTTTCTAGGGGAGGGGTTTTCGATACCCCTTAGGGCCCCCCATTCGACTGAAGACCACGGGATATCTTAGGATAAGCAACGAAACAAAAAGAATTAAAAATTTTTTTTCAGAACATTTTTTAAAAGGGAAAACAGAAAGGGGCAAAGGGAGGGAGGGGGGGTGATGAGGGAAAGGGGGGAAAACAGAGGGGAGGAAAAAAAGAACTTCAAGAAAATTTAAAGGGGTACTCATCACTCTCGTTTGGGTTTGTGGGTGGGTCAATAAAATCCTGTTTTTAAAATTTAAAACCCTTTCCCCTTTTTTGATCCACTCTAGGTAACCCCCCCCCCCCTTTTCTGAGGGGGCCCCTTTCACCGGTATATTGATTACACCGGGAAAATTGAT
Organism: Stramonita haemastoma; assembly: GCA_030674155.1. NCBI lineage: Eukaryota > Metazoa > Mollusca > Gastropoda > Neogastropoda > Muricidae > Stramonita > Stramonita haemastoma. The sequence goes on from JASPKP010006949.1 coordinate 11,106, forward strand.
GAAACTTACCGCAAAAGGGTTTAAAAACCCAGGGGACTTTCAAAAAAGGAAAAGTGTACAATTTTAAAAAACTTTGAAACGAAAAAAATTTCAACAAAAAAATTAAAATGATACCACGTATAGGAAAAGTAACCTTTTTCGTCTAAAATCACCTTTTGAGTGAACAGGACGTAAAAATCGAAGCAACAACAACAACAAAAAAAAGTTTTAAAAACCCAACGCCTTTTTTCCCTTTTCCCCTCGACAGCCAGAGGACGGCAAGACGACTTGTGGGCCAAAGCGCAACGATGTGACGTTTGCTAGCTTACAGAGTTGTTTTTTCGGGTTGAGCTGAAAGTAAAAACATTTTCTTTATTGTAGTTAAATTTTATCAGGGTGATAGCCCAATTTCCCGACAAAAAAATTTCCCGATCCCCTAACAACCCTGAATTTAATAAGGGATTTGGTTTCGTGAGATGTGTTTTTTTTGACAAAACCGGAAGTTGGTTGAGGTCGAAAGGTTTTTGTTTTTTTGACTGTGTGTTTTTGGGATTTATTCCATAGTTGAAATGTCAGTTTAACGGTGGAATTTTAGAATAACTAATCATTTGATTTTGTGTTATTCTAAGACAAAGTTTATATGAATCGCGTGATCGCAGATAAATTAATGGGGACTAGTACAAATTTAAATTGTTTTTAAAACTATTAGGGGAATATTTTTAATTTGGGAAATTTAGACAAGGGTTGATTTTGGAAACTGTGGAGGTTGTCTGAAAGTAAGGACAAAGTTTTGGTCCTTGTGAAACTTTTTTTAAATTATTGTGCAAAGGGGGTTCTGGAAATCGTGTGTGACAAAGGGTTAGTCATTTGCCGGAAAAAGCGCTAGTTTTGTATGCGTTTTTTTGAGACGCTAGATTATGCCTGCTCAATTCTTCCCTTTCCCCACTCCTCTCTCTCTCTCTCTCTCTCTTTTCCCCCCTTTTCTCTCCCCCTCCCCTTTTCTCTCTCTCTCTCTCCCCCTCTCTCTCTCTCCCCTCCCTCCCCCCTCTCCCTCTCCCCTCTCTCTCTCTTGTGTTACGATATCCATGGGTTTTTGATGGGGCCCCAAATTTTTGTGGAAAAGATCTTAGCAAAAACTAAGTTCTGTTGGATATTATTAAGATAATATCAGTGGAGAGTACTGGGGAAAAGGGGTTTTTCCCCTGGTTAATTTTAATTGGTTTTTTTTATTTCAATTGTATACTCTCTTTTGGGTTTTTCCTGGGTTTAAACCTTGGTACCCCGGGGTGTGAGTGATAAAAAGGAGTTTGGTTTTTTTGATATTCGGCTTGAGGACAGTAGTATTTTGCTAGTGTGCCTTTTATGAATTAAAATACCTTGTTAAATGTGGATAGAAATAGCACTTTCCCGAATTCCCCCGATTTTGTTTCAGACGTGTTTTAAAGTGGATAGTTACCCTGAATTTTTTATTTGTTTCAGGTGTGTGTGTTGTTTTGTTTTGGTAAATGAAAAAAATAAAACGTTTTTAAACCCTAACACCCCTGCGTGGGGCCCCCAACAATACGGTTTTAGATTGGGGGGGGAGTGCCGAGATCACCCCAACCATCTTTCCCCCTTTCCCCATAAAACTTCAACCCCCCCTTTTTCTTGACAACAACCAACGAACCTGTCTGTCTACATATATATTATATATATAAAATATATAAAATATATATAAATATATAAAATATATATATATATTTAGAGAGAGAGAGAGAGCGTACGCATTATCTCTTTTTCTTTTTCTCTATGTTTTAATTGGTATGTCCCCAAATTTTCCCTTTTTTTCTCCGGGGTCCTTGCCTCTCTCTCTATGTGTATGTCTCTATGTATGTCTGTTTTGTCAGTCTACCTTGCCCCGGCCCGGCTCTCTCTCTCTCTCTCTCTCCCCCTCTCCCCTCTCTCTCCCCTCTCCCCTCTCCCCCCTTTTCTCTCTCTCTCCCCTCTTTTTCTCTCTCCCTCCCCTCTCCCCTCTCTCTCTCCTCTCTCTCATGCAAAAACACACACCCAAAAACAAACTCCCCCTCACTCAAGCACGCACACACGGGCACACATTCACACTTACGCAAAATGTAAAACGCTCTCTCCCCATAATAAAACACTTATGGACAGACACACGGTTTTTAACTTTAGTGCAACCGAAGGCGTTCACACTCGTATGCCTTTTTTAAACACATAAAATCACACATGCAAGTAAAGCACACACGCGCACACGCGTACACCCCACACAATACGCTCGCGCAGGGTGAAACAGAGGTTTTTGGGAAAGAAGGCAAAACAGGGAAAACGTGAAACAATGAGTGTGTTGGTGTGGGTTTTTGTGTGTATATGTGTGTGTTTATGTGTGC
>JASPKP010006950.1:0-7500 GCA_030674155.1 Stramonita haemastoma
TTTTTCTTGTTCTTCTTGTTTTTGTTCTTCCTGTTCTTGTTCTTCTTGTTCTTGTTCTTCTTGTTCTTTTTGTTCTTTTTCTTGTTCTTGTTCTTCTTGTTCTTGTTCTGTTCTTCTTCTTCTTCTTCTTCTTCTTCTTCTTCTTCTTCTTCTTCTTCTTCTTCTTCTTCTTCTTCTTCGTCTTCGTCTCGTCTTCTCCCTCTTAGCAATTCTCTTTCGCCATTCTTCTTTAAAAAACTAACAAAAAAAACAATCCACCAACAAACAAAAAGCACCCCCCCCCCACCCCCCGGAAAAAAAGCCAGCAAGAAACCCACAAACATAAACAAAAGACCACCCAACCCCCAAAACAAGAACGACAACTCCCAACAACAGAAACGAGAAGCCAATTTTAAATAGCATCTAGGCCCCCTTCCCCCCAAAACAAACATGATAAACAACAATAGGTAGGCCTATACGAATCCCGTGAGCAGGAGACCTATAGCGACAATAACAAAATTCATGCAAGAAAAAAACTACTGGTTTAGATAAAGAGTGTCTTTAAAGTCCAAAGCAATCACAAAAACAAACTAACTGGGCTATGCATCAGCGATCTAAAAATAAAAAGTCATACATAATGCTGTATATTGTCATAAATCCTTTGCGCAATGCTTGTTTTCTGTCGCGTACACTTACCAGCTTTCCTTCACACAAATTAGCTTTCTTGGCTCTTGGGGCTCTCCTGTCGCCACAAATCCGACGCCATACCTATCCAAGATGGTGGGAGAGAGTGTATGCATACAGTACGATACTGTCTTGGTGCCGTGGGGTGTTTTACCGTGAAAAAGTCGGGATTGGACGGGGCTGAAAACGGCTCTTTCGCTGGCATCTGTGCTCAAAACGGCACCTTTTTTGGGCGGGGTGGTTTTGCGTGCGCGCACGCGCGAGTGCGCTGGTGTTTATCAGTGTGTTTGTTTGTGTGCGCGCATGTGGCGACGACCCTCCAGTTTACCCTGGTGCATCATATTGCTGTATATTGTCATTATTCCTTTGCGCAATGCTTGTTTTCTGTCGCGTACACTTACCAGCTTTCCTTCACACAAACTAGCTTTCTTAGCTCTTGGGTGCTCTGCTGTCGTTACAAATCCGACGCCACCCCATTATGTGACAGACTGTTAAATATAGCTGATGGAGAAGATGCCATCAAAACGGGAATGTGCCCTTTGAAACTGTGGAATGTTATATGATCTGCTGATATATTATTACCGCATATGCAAAAAGCATTTCCAGCATATTTTGTCTTGAAGCAATTCAATTTCCGTTCTGCGCGCGTTCATACACAGGATCTCGGTTTATCGTCTCATCCGAAGACTGTGACATTCACTTCGATTATTTCATCAAACTGGGAAGAAGAATGGGCGAGGCTGGGAATCGAACCCAGAACCTCACGGTTTACTTCTTGACAGCCGAACATCTCCACCATCCTGCCACCTTCCTGATGTAAACTCCAGGAGGGAAAATCCATTCGAAGGGGTGTAGTGGTGGTGGTGGTGGTTCGGAGCTGTGTTGTCAGCTTTCAAGCTCAACGCTCTAACCACTTCCCCCCTAAAGTCCTTTGGATGAGGCTATAAACCGAGGCCCCGTGTGCGAACGCATGCAGAACATCTTTCGCACACGTTAAAACCCGTTCCGCTTTTCGTAAGAGTAAGCTATTGTGTGCCGGTGGGAACAGATGACAAGATTTACAAAACTGCATACGTATACACACGGGGACTGGATGTAAAAGAAAAAAGCATATGAGTGCTTATTCCATTATGCTTGATATAAAAGAGTAAATAAACAAATAAAATAAGTAAATAAATAAATAAGTAACTCTAGGTGGAAAATCCCCTCGAAGGGGTCAGGATCAGGGGGGGGGGGAGGTGGAGGGAGGAGGTGGGCTATTCAGAGCTGCATCGACAGCTCTCGAGCTCAACGCTCTAACCATAAGGCTATCCTGCCCCCCCCCCCCCCTCCCCCCCCCCCCCCCCCCCGAAGAACTGGAATGAAAGCACTACAGGTGAGTGTGTGTTCAAAGTCTTGGCACTGTTGCAGCAGACCAGGTATTATGAAGATCGATGCCAACGGTCTGCAAGACTTTTTCTTTCTGCACATGGACATCATCGGTTCTCCAGCCTGGCTGCTGTGCTTTTCCACAGATGGTGTTATAATCATTGGTGTGATCATAGTGTGGAGAGAGAGGGAGAGGGGGGGAGAGGGAGGGAGGGAGGGAGAGAGAGAGAGAGAGAGAGAGAGAGAGAGAGAGAGAGAGAGAGAGAGAGAGAGAGAGAGAGAGAGAGAGAGAGAGAGATAGATAGAGAGAGAGAGAGAGAGAGAGAGAGACAGACAGACAGACAGACAGACAGACAGACAGACAGAGAAAGAGAGAGAGAATAAGAGACAGACAAACAGAGTGAGTGAGAGAGAGAGAGAGTCAGACAGACAGACAGACAGACAGGGTGAGAGAGACAGACTTACAGATAAAGAAACAGACTGACAGACAGACACAGACAGACAGACAGACATAGAGACAGACAGACAGAGGCCCAGACAGACAGACATAGACAGAAAGACAGAGTGAGAGAGACACAGACAAACACAGACAGACAGAGACCTAGACAGACATAGACATAGACAGAAAGATAGATAGACAGACAGCCATAAAGAGAGAGAGAGAGCAGACATGCCTAGGTTTCTCTCTCTCTTAATTGTTCGCTGCCAGCAGTATAAGGGATTAATTAATTATCCTTACCTGGCGCTCAGGCCTTAAGTAACGAACTAACTCATTAACTAACTAACTCACTAATGAAGCCACAGCCAACCTAATCCTCCCCACGTCTTTGCTTACGTCAGCTTGGCACAGAAAGCGGAGATTCAGTATGACCCGCTTCAGACATTCAAAGCCGACCCCATGACTGAAGTTATACATAACGTACACCCCCCCCCCCCTCCCTTGCCCACCCCGTGGGGACGGATAGCCTAGTGGTTAGAATATTTTGCTTGCAATTTGGCGACCCGGGTTCGATTCCTGTTCGAGGATATTTCCCCCCTGGAGTTAACATTGGTGTTGACTACACTCTTCCCAAAAAGCACTTCGGATGAGACTGTAAACCGAGGCTCTGTGTGCGAACGCACGTAGAACATTTTACGCACGCATTAAATCCTGTTTCGCTTTTGTAAGAGGAGGCCATTGTGTGCCGGTGGGAAAAGTTGAGAAGATTTACAAAACTGTATACACACAGGACAGGATGTGAAAAAGCACTCGACTGCTTATCCTATTATCCTCGATATAAAATAATAAATAAAATAAAATAAAATAAAATTCCATTATCCTCGATATAAAAGAATTAATAAATAAAGTAAGAAAGCTGCCAGGGACCTGTCAGTATTTGAAATACTGCCCAAAATTTGGTTGAATGCAAGCGCTTTGCTTTGTTTTTGCAAGATATAGCGCTATATAAATTCCATTTCTTATCATCATCAGTAGTAATATAAATAGTATCCCCACCTTTGGGGAATTCTGTGCCAGGAATTGCCTCTTTTCTATCCTTCTCTTTGTTTCTACTTTATTCTTTGTCTTCCTGTTGGAATTTTCTTGTCTGTTTTCTGCATTCTTGGTTCATTCTCCTTCCCCCTTCCCCCCTCCAAAATAGACTTAAAAGATAACAATTCTCTTCGACAACGAAGTTGGATGTGCTGGGCCTGACTTGTCAGGCGCTTAATGGCAGCGCAACGCATTTTCGCTTAAATATGAAAGACTAGACAACAATAGTTGCTGTATGAGCATTCGATAAAAAAAAAAAGAGAAGAGATAAGAATGTATTTGAACATATTGAGAACGACAAAAACACTTAACGTCGCTACAATTGTAGTGTGATGTCATTATAGCCTGGTTGGTTAGAGCGTTGCGCATTGCGCTGGTGATCTCCTTACCCGGGTTCGAATCCCGTTCAAGGAAATATTTTCCCCTGGAGTTAACATCAGTGCCGACTCCACTCCCCCTGAAAGTCTTTCGGATGAGACTATAAACCCAGGCCCCGTGTGTGAACGCACACAGAACATCTTGCGTCACACGTTAAATCCTGTTCCGCTTTTCGCAAGAGTAGGTCATCGTGCGCGGGTGGGAGAAAATGACGAAATTTACAAAACCACATACACACGGAGACTGGATGTAAAAAGGCACATGAGTGCTTATTCCATTATCCTCGATATAAAATAATAAATAAAATAAAATAAAATAAAATTCCATTATCCTCGATATAAAAGAACAAATAAATAAAGTAAGAAAGCTGCCGGGGACCTGTCAGTATTTGAAATACTGCCTCAGAATATTATGGTTGAATGCAAGCGCTTTGATTTGTTTTTGCAGGATATAGCGCTACGTAAATTCCATTTAGTAGTAGTAGTAGTAGTAGTAGTAGTAGTAGTAGTAGTAGTAGTAGTAGTAGTAGTAGTAGTAGTAGTAGTAGTAGTAGTAGTAGTTAGTAGTAGTAGTAGTAGTAATATAAATAGTATCCCCACCTTCTGGAAATTCTGTGCCAGGAATTCCCTCTTCCACAACAAAGATGGATGTGCTGGGCCTGACTTGTCAGGCGCTTAATGGCAGCGCAACGCATTTTCGCTTAAATATGAAAGACTAGACAACAATAGTTGCTGTATGAGCATTCGATAAAAAAAAGAAGAGATAAGAATTTATTTGAACATATTGAGAACCACAAAAGGAATTAGCGTTGCTGCAATTGCAGTGTTATGTAATTTACCCTGGTTAGTTAGAGTGCTGCGCATTGCGCTGGTGATCTGCTGACCCGGGTTCGAATCCCGTTCAAGGGGATTTTTTCCCCTGGAGTTAACATGAGTGCTGACTCCACTCTCCCCAAAAGTCCTTCGGATGAGACTTTAACCGAGGCCCCGTGTGTGAACGCACGCAGAACATCTTGCGTCACACGTTAAATCCTGCTCCGCTTTTCGAAAGAGTAGGCCATTGTGTGCAGGTGGGAATAGATGACAAGATTTACAAAACCACATACACATGTGGACTGGATGTAAAAAAATACACACAAGAGTGCTTATTTCATTATTCTCGATATAAACAAATAAATGAATAAATAAATAGATAAATAAATGGATAGATAGATAAATAAATGAATAAATAAATAAAATGTTTAAACTCGACACCAGTGTGCATGAAGGTTTCTAAAATAAAATTGTCACTCGTTCTTAGCTTCCGAAAACCCCAACAGTTGTTTTTTTTTAACGAATGTATAAGATGTTCTACGTACGTTCGCACATGGGGTCTCGGTTTATAATCTCATCTGAAGAACTTTCCAGGGAGTGGAGTTGGCACTGATGTTTACTCCGGGGGAAAATCCACTTGAATGGACCTCTCAGTTGGTAAACCTTGGGGTCGATCCAAGGCCTCCACATTGCGAGTCTAACGCTCTAACCACTAGGCTAGGCTATCCGACGCCCCTTTTATTTTATTATCTATTTGTTCATTTATTGATTTATTTATTCTTTTATATCGAGGATAATGGAATATGTACTCATGTGCTTTATCTTTTACATCCAGTCCCCGTGTGTATACACTTTTGCAACTATTGTCATCTGTTCCCACCGGCACACAATGGCCTACTCTAATGAAAAGCGGAACAGGATTTAATGTGCGCGCAAGATGATCTGCATGCGTTCGCACACGGGTCCTCGGTTTACAGTTTCATCCGAAGGACTTTTGGGGAGAGTGGAGTCAGCACCGAAAGGGGAAAAATCCCCTCGAGCGGGAATCGAACCTGGGTCGTCAAATTACGAGCGCAATGTTCTGATCACTAGGCCTCTCGTCCCCTGAAGTGAATGTCAGTACTGACTCAACTGCCCCCAAGAAGTCCTTCGGATGAGACTATAAACCGCAACACCGTGTAAGGGGAACAATTGCGTATCCATCACTAACATTTAGAAAACATGATTGTCTCCCATAGATTGTTCATGTTGCCGTATTTCGTTTTGCGATGCCTCACATCAAGTCTGTCGGGGCGGATATCTCAGTGGTCAGAGCGCTCGCTTTTCCACAAGCCAATGTTAAGCAGCGTCGAGCGGGTTGCCAGTTGGATGGGTGACCGTTTGCGCGCCTTGGCTTCAGTACAGTCCCCCCAGTTCACCCAGCTGTAAATGAGTACCTGCTCTCTTTAGGGTCAGGGAAGGTAAAGCAGCGAGGGAGAGGAGATGGGCGCCGCCCTCAAGATGCTTGCCCCTAGATAAGCTGAGGTCTCTGACGCCTCGCTCCCCTACGACCGCCTAGGTTATGGGAACACCTTTATCTTTACCTTTACCACATCAAATCTTAACTCTTTCAAACAAGGACGGGCGCGCACGCGCGCACGCACGCACGCACGCACACAATTCAAGCACGCACACACACACACACACACACACACACACCACACACACACACACACACACACACACACACACACACACACACACACACACACACACACACACACACACACACTCACTCCAAGACTAACACTCAAACTTCAAAACAATACAGGAAGATATTCTCTAGACTCAATTAAACCATTATTATGCCTTTAGATTTACACCCCCCCTCCCCAAAACAACCCCCCCACCACCAAAAAAAACCCCCCAAACAAACAAAAAAACCCAAAGAACTTAATGTATACATGTACGCATGTAGGCCTACTAGAAAGCGAGAAGTTACGTGTTCGATCCCGTTCGAACCCCAAAGCCCTCTGCCTGTCTGTCTGTCTGTCTGTCTGTCTGTCTGTCTGTCTGTCTGTCTCGCTCTATCTCACCAGGCGGGGACTGGATGTAAAAAGCACACGAGTGCTTATCTATTATCCTCGAATAAAAGAATTTGCCTTGCCTTGCCTTGCCTTGCCTTGCCTTGCCTTCTCCTCTCTCTCTCTCTCTCTCTCTCTCTCTCTCTCTCTCTCTCTCTCTCTCTCTCTCTCTCTCTCTCTCTCTCTCTCTCTCTCTCTCTCTCTCTCTCTCTCTCTCCTCTCTCTCTCCGGATGAAAAAAAGTATGTAATGCTTACTTACTCTGTTACCCTTGAAAAATAAAGATTATTCATTCATTCATTCATTCATTCTCTCTCTCTCTCTCTCTCTCTCTCTCTCTCTCTCTCTCTCTCTCTCTCTCTCTCTCTCTCTCTCCTCTCTCTCTCTCTCCTCTCTCTCTCTCTCTCCTCTCTCTCTCTCCTCTCTCTCTCTCTCTCTCTCTCTCCTCTCTCCTCCCCTACTGTATCTTCTTACGGCAGGTCTTTATAAAATAATACTTCTATGACTCACTTTATAAAGAGACGAACAAACTATGATCAGCAGCTTGGTTTTTTCAAAAGATCAATACTACAGCCATACTTCAAGGACACCCACCCCTCAAGGTTGCATCACAGGCTCGTGGCTATAAAAGAAAAAGTAAAGGTAAAGGTGTCCCCATAACCTTTGTGGTCGTAGGGAAAGCGAGG
>JASPKP010006951.1:0-10000 GCA_030674155.1 Stramonita haemastoma
AAAGAATTCTGTCTCATTTTTAAGACTCCTCCCCCCCCCTTTTCCCCCTGTTCCAAACACCCTCTGCGATTGTTTTTCTTTCTTCCCCCCCTAACCCCCTCTTCCTCCTCCCCCGTCTGTCTTAAACCCCCCTTCCTTCTTTGCTATCTTTGGATTTATTGTATAAATATAAATATATATATATATATATAATATAATATATATATTTTAACTTATATTTTATATTATTAAAAAAAATATATATAAAATATATATATATATATATATATATATTAATTCATTATAATATTTGCGATAAAAAAATATACTACACACACCCATAATATAAATACATATGTATATATTTTCTCTCTCTCTCTCCCTCTTCTCTCTCTCTCCTTTCTCTTCTCTCTCTCTCCTCTTTTCTCCCCCCTTCTCTCTCTCTCCTCCCCCTCTCTCTCTCTCCCCTCTCTCTCTCTCTTTTCCCCCTCTCTCTCTACCTCCTCCTATATTTAAATAATTTTAATATATTACATTTTATAATTTTAAATTGTAATATATTTATATACATGTTGCCATATCTCAAGGGTTTTTCAAAAAGGGGGTTTCTATAGAAACATCGACGAACAAAATCAGCTTAGGTTTTGATTATCGCCAAAAAAAATACCGAGGAAAAGGGGCAAAAGGGGCCTACAACAAATCACACTTTCGGCTTACCAGTTTGTATTAATATAATAAAAAACAATGTAGCGTATTGAGGTGTTGGGGTGTGGTGGGTGGGGTGTGTGGGGTGGGGGTTGGTGTGGTTTGATGGGTTGTGGTGGGTGGGTTTGGTTTGGTGTGGTGTTGTTGGGGTGTGGGGGGTTTTGGTGGGGGTTGGTTTGGTGGGGTTGGTGTTTTTGGGGGTTTGGGGTTTGGTGTGGTGGGGTGTGGTTTTTTGGGGTGTGGTGTGGTTTGGGTGGTTCTGGGGGTGTGGGGGGTGTGGTTGGGGTGTGGTGTGGTGTTTTTGGGGGTTTTGTGTTTTGGGGGGGTTGGTTTTGTGTTGGGGTGGGGGGTTGGGGGTGTTGTGATGTTTTTGGGGATTTTGGTTGGGGGTTGGGTGTGTGTGGGTGTTTGGGTGTGGTTGGTGTGGTTGGGGGGTGTGTGGTTTTGGGTGGTGTGGGGGGGTGTGGTGTGTGGGTTAGGTGGTTGGGGTGGTGTGGGTGGGGGGGGGGTGGGGTGGGTGGGGTGGGGTATGTGGTGTGTGTTGGGGGTTGTGGTGGGGGTGGGGTGGGGTGGGGTTTGGGGTTTGGGGTTGGTGTGTTTATGCAATGTGTAGGTTGGGTGGGTTGGGGGTGCAGTGTGTTGTTGCGTTGTGTTGTTTGTTTGTTTGTGTTGTTTTTTTTTTTGGTTGTGTTGTGTTGGGTCGATAAGTTGACTAGAGTTCTAATGTTTTTATTGTGTTCATTTTATTATGTTGGTTGTACTTTTTTTGTTTTATCATAATACTTTTGTAATACCCCGTTGTCCTGCCGCTTAAAACATTCTGTATCGCATTCAGTTTTTTCATTTGAATAATTTTAACTTAATTAACGATCCTCAGCGAGGTAGTTTCATTTTTTTAAAACATTTTTATGCATCTACTCTTGTAGATGTATTTATATGAATTATAAACACAAATTATCAATCTCTCAATGAGGTACCTTTAAAATTCATAACTTAACATGTAATACAAATTCTTTTTGATGCATTTTGTTTATTTTCATAACCTAAAATTTTTTTACACAGATCCTAATTGATGCAGTTTTTTTATTTCATAACAAAACTGTAGTATGCAGATCTTTTCTCATTATTGAAATGTGTTCCCCCTTCCCACCCCAAACAAACAAGGACAAACATTTATCGGCCACCACACCACTACTACAACTGCCACAACAAACCCCACTAAAAACAATAGTAACAACAAAAACCCTACTACTCCCACAAAATAACAACAACAACAAAAACAACAACACAAATGCACTAATAACGACAACAATGTCACCACCATCACTAACCTTCCTACCACTCCCACTAATAATTTACAACAACAAAAACAACAACAAAACATTTCCATCCCTGCCACTAAAAACAAAAACAACACCACTTTTGCTCCCAATCCCCACTAATAACAGCAACAATCTCACCCCACTACTACACTCCCACCCCAAAAATAATAACTCTCCCAAAAACAAAAACAAACCCAACACATTTCCATCACTGCCACAAAATTCAAAAGAACAACAACACTTTTGCTGCCACCCACTATAACAAACAATGTTACCACCATCACCACCACTACTTTCCCCACTGCCAGGTGATAAAAATAACAAAAAACCAACAACACATTCCCACCACTGCCACTAAAAACAACAAAAACAACAACAAAACAACTCTTTTGCTGCCAATTCAAAATAACAACAACAATACACCACCCCCATCACCACTACTCTTCCACTGCCACTAATAACGAAAACAACACTTTGCCCCCACTGCCCTATAAAAAATAACACCAAAACCCCCACCAAACCCCACCCCCACCACCCCCACCCCCACCACCCCCACCCCCACCACCCCCAAACAACAAAAACAGCAACAACAACAAGCTAAAGGGTTTTGTGCCCCCCCCCCTCCCCCCCCCCCCTCCCCCTCCCCCTTCTGTAAATTTTTCGCTTTCAGTGGCTAAAATATCCTTGTGTGGGGACACCCTGTTCTATGTTGACGTGAAGTGTTTGTGTCAAGTTACATCTGTGTGTGTTGTGTGTGGTGTGTGCGTGCGGGTGTTTGTGTGTTTGTATGTTGTGTGGGTGTGTGGGGGTGTTTGTGGGTGTGAGTGTGGGTGTGTGGGGGGTGCGTGTTTTTGTGTGTGTGCATGTGTGTGTGAGTGGGGTGGGGGTGTGTATGTGTGTGTGGGTGTGTTGTGTGTGTGGGGTGGTGTGTGTAGAATTAATGGGGGGGGGGGGTCAAGGGTGCACGAACCAGCAATGCGTGTGTTTTTTGTTTTCATAAAAGCATTATATCTATCACAAAAACTGCATAAAAACTACAAATCATAGAGAAACGAAGTTGGTGTGGTGTGTGTGTGTGTGTGTTGTGTGTGTGTGTGTGTGTGTGTGTGTGTGTGTGTGTGTGTTTTTGTGTGTGTGTGTGTGTGTGTGTGTTTGTGTGTTGTTTTGTGTTGTGTTAGTGTAAGTGTGTTGTTGTGTGTTATATCAGGGATGGATGGATGAATGGATGGAGGATGATAGAGGGATGGATATTTTTGTAGTAGTATGTACGTATTATGTATGTATGTATGTTGTATGTTGTATGTATGAGTTGTATGTAGATGTATGTTGTATGTATGATGTATGTATGATCCCTTTTACATGTATACATGTATGTATTAACAGTATGTATGAGTAAAATGTTAAATTTTTGTCCAGAGTGGAAAATCTTTGGGGGGGGGGGGGGGGTGAATGTACCCCGGGGCCCCAGTGTGTGCGACAGGGGTAGACTTGAAGGGAGGGCTTTAAAAAAGACCCGGCTTGGAAGTACAATTTCCTTTCAGGGGGGAGGGGGAGGAGAAGAGGAGAGGAGAGAAGGAGAGAGAGAGATAGAAGAGAGATAAAGAGAGAGAAGAAGAGGGAGGGGGGGGAGGGGAGAAGGGGAGAGAGAGGGGGGAGAAGAGGGGGGGGGGGAGGGAGGGGGGGAGAGAAGGGGGGGAGAGAGGGGGGGAAGACAGAGGGGGGGGGGAGAAGAAGAAAGGGAGGAGAGCTGGGGGGGGGGGAGAGGGAAAAGGGGTAGAAAGGGGGGGAAGTGGAAGAGAGAGGGGGAGAGAGACAGAAGGGAGAGAGGGGGAAAGAGAGGGAAGAGAGGGGGAAAGAGAGAGAGGAGAAGAAAAAGACGAGGGGGTGGGGGGGGGGGGGGGGTTAGAGGAGGAGGAGAGAGGGGAGAGGGGGGAGAAGGAAGAGAGATGATTGTCTGTCATCTTGTTGTACTGTCCCCTGATCCTCTTTGTATGCATTAGATATTGGGGAGGTCCCAGTTGTCTGTCTCCCTTTGCCTGCCTCCTGTTCCCCCCCCCCTCTCTCTCTCTCTCTTTCTCCTCACTTGGGCCCCCCCCCCCCCCCCCCCTCGCCTCTTCCTCTGCCCCTCCCCTCTCTTCTCTCTCTCTCCCCCCCCCCCCCCTCTCCCCCCCTCTCCCCCTCTCCTCTCTCTCCCCCCCCCTCTCCTCTCTCTCTTCTCTCCTCTCTCTCTCCCCCCCTCTCTCCCCCCCTCTCTCTCTCTCTCTCTCTCTTCTCTCTCTCTCTCTCTCTCTCCCCCTCCCCCTCTCCCCCTCTTCTCTCTCTCTCTCACCCCCCCGGGGACCGGATGAAAAAAACCATGATTGCTTTATTCCCCTGTTACCCCTCGATATAAAAGAATAAAAAAAAAAAAATAGTCCCTCTCTCTCTCGTAAATCAAAAGAAAATTAATTGGGAGAATGTCGTTGTAACCCTTTTTTTTATTTAAAACAACGATCATAACAAATTGATCAACGTTTTAAATGTCTGCTGAAAAACAAAGCACAGTGTAAAAGATGGAGACCCCTTAAAAAAATTGTTTTTTTTTATTTGTTGGTTGGTTTTTTGTTTCGTTGTTTTTTATTTTTTGTTTTTTTTGGTTTTTTTTTTTTGGAGGGGTTATAGATTATTAGTTTTTTTCCCTTTTTTTCCCCATCATTAGTGTTATTGGACCGATTGTAAATGATCTTCATTATGTCAAAAATTGTTGTGCTCAACTTTGTCGTTATTTTTTTATTTTTGGGGACCCCAATTTTCTTTCTACTTTTTAATTTTTTTTTTTTTCAGTTTCCAACTAAAAATGGAAGTAGTCAAAATTTTTTTTTTTTTGAAAATTTTGATTAATAGTTTGCTATGTGCCCGCCGGGTTGACCCTTTTTGGTTGCTAGGGGTTTTTATATAAAGAAAAAATGAGTTGTTTTGAGTAGGTGTTATATTATATTTTTCCGGGTATCCATATATCCTGTTCAAGGTACCCACAATGGAAAAAATGACAAAATAAAACCACACAGTTGCCCCCTCATAGAAAGACTTATAGAAGACTTTTCAGAGTTAATGCCAGAGATAATAAAAAGAATTGCGCCTCCGGGGGCAGGCTTTGGGTTATAGATCTAGGTTTTGGGGGTTTGTAGGGAAGGGAATCAGGGCGTCCCGTGTGGTGGTGTGTGTGTGTGTGTGTGTGTGTGTGTGTGTGTGTTGGTGTGTGTGTGTTGTGGGGTTTTGTGTTTTGTGTTATGCGTGTGTGTGTATTGTGTTTTTGGTATGTGGTGTGTTTTTGTGTGACTCTTGTTTTTGTGACTGTGTGTGTGTTTATTGTTTGTGTGGTGTGTATTTGTGTGTTTTGTGTGTGTGTCACTCTATGGAATGTGTGGGGTTTGATTTTGGGGGGGGGGGGGGCTGTGAATGGATTGATCGGGTTCCCATAAAGATGATTGATTGTGGGGGGGCAAAATTGAGGCCCACGTTACAGCAACGGCGGTAGAATAGTCTGATTTTTTAAAATTTCCTCACAGTGTGTTCTTGTTATTGTGTTTTATCATACATAATCTATCGCCCTTAGTCTGGCGGCCGTGGGGCATCCCTAAATACTTGACAACCAGTTTTTCCCATGCATCCTTGTTCTCCTTTTTACAAAATTTTTTGGGGTTTAGGGGTGTCCCCTTGGTGATTTTTTCCTCCCACTTTCATTGGCCCGCCTTTTTTTCTTCCCCCTTGGACAGTGCCTTTCAGTAATTTCTTTTTTCAAGTCCATGTATATCATAATTTAAAAAAAGATTAAAATATAGAAAAATATAAAAATATGTAAATTTTTGTGGACGACTTTTAAAAGAACTTTAGAAGTCAGATTTCGCAATTTGATATGATTATACGTACATTATTTACGATAAATGGTAGATGCCAAAATGTGATATTTTTTTTACCCCTTTTATGTCCGGAAAATTTGGGTGCTCTCCCCGGGCAGAGGCATCGCCCCAAACAGCGCCACCATTTTTCTTTCCTGTCTGCAATAAAATTGGTTCCCTATCAGAGTGGCTTTTTTTTACAAAAAAAAATTTTTCCAGGGGCAGCTTTTTTCTTGGGGGCCCTTTTTTCTTTTACGTGCGTTAAAAAATTTTTTTGGGAAAACATGGAACCTCGTTTTTTGTTCACCCGAAAAGGCTAGCACCCAGCCCCCCACTCTGGGCAAGTGGTGGGGAAAATTTTTTGGGCCCAAAGGAAAACAAAACCCCCGAACACTTTCCCACCCCCACTTTTCGCTTTTTAGGGAGGGCGTTACCCCCTAGACCAAAGACTACGTTATCATTGACTTTAATTTCGGTATTTTTAAAAGAAAGACACTTCGGGTACTTTAGGCAGCAAATGGTGTCCCGAAGTTGTTGTGAAGTTATAGTAAGTTGCTTTTCCCCCTTTTTCTTTGAAAGGAATAGCTCAGGGTCGAGCACTCGGCTCCCCCAAACAAGGTTAACACGTTGATGTGGGTTTCAGTTTGGGTGAATGACTGTTTGTGCGCCTTGGCTTCAGTTCAGTCCCCTATTTACCCCGCTGTGAATGGGTACCCGCCCCCTTTTTGGGGCAGGGAATAAAGCAGCGAGCGAGAGGGGGTGGACTCGCCCTCAAAATGCTGGCTTCTGAGGGGCTGAAATCTCTGACGCCTCGCTCCCCAAACGTCGCTATTTATGTTTTCGAAACCTTTACCCCTTTACCCTTTTTAAAGGGGATGCCTTTTTTGAAAAAACCCCCCCTCCCCCTCCCTCCTTCTCCCCTCGATTCTCTCAATATAAAAAACACACAATACACCACACACACATACACCCCTTTACACACACACACAGCACTCACACCAAAAACACACACACACACTAAAAACACACACAAACACCAACACAAAAAACACGCACCACACAAAAACCACACACACCACAAAACCACACACACAAACCCCCACCACAACAAAACGCACACACGCCACACAACCACACCACACAATCAAACCAAACACAAAAAACACCCCCACACACACCACAACCACACACACACACAAAGAGTACACTAGAGAAATTTTCTCACCAGTAGTGGTTGCTTTAGCACTTAAAAATTTTCGAGGGGAACAGAGCATCCCCCCAAAATAAACTGCCCCCCAAAGGGGAAAAACAATGAGAGAGAGAGAGAGAGAGGAGAGAGAAGGAGAGAGACCGAACAAAACAGAGACAAGACAGACAGACAGACAGACAGACAAGCGACGAGACCAGAGACGAGACAGAGACAGAAGACAGATATACAAGCACTTCACAGAGGGACAAGAATGAACATCAGAGGCCCCCTTCATACACATCATACCAAACGTCGAAGCAGAAAAGGGGCAGGGGGGGGGTACTTGATGGCCCTTTTTTGAATGTGAGGGACAGTGTGTGGGCGGAAGGAGGAAGTCGTTTTGGCCCGATGTCTTGGCTAAAAAAAACGGTTACATTTTGACACTTTTCCCTTTTGGGGGTTTCTCTACGACCTTAGTTATATTTAACGCCGCGTAAAAGCCACCACAGAAATTAAAAATATTTTTATTATATTTCATACTCCCCCAAATACTAAACATCCACAAAAATAAAAACTCCCCCTTTTTTTTGAAAGACTAGCCTTTTACTCAAAACTCATATGGTTTTTTTACAAATTTGGTAGGATTTAATTTTTTTTATTTTTCAAGAAACACTGTACCCACCCTCAGTCCTTTGTCGTCGCAGCTTCCCAACCCCCAATAGGATGCTGGGGGCAACACTGAGGAAAAAAGCAATCCTCAATTTGATGAGCATTTCCCCCTTTCTCTCACTATTTGGGGCCTCAACCCGCAAAACCCCACCATCACTCACCATCCCATGTCCCCAAAGGACGTAGGGGGGGATAGAGAAGACGCAACGGAGATCTTTTTCCCCGCTTCACGGTCCTGGTGGCTAGTGGAGGCGTTGCAGGGTTGGGGAGTTCCCTTTTGATTTTTTCCGCCCCCTGATTTTTTTGGCGGCCTCTCTCTCTTTCCCTCGACTGTTCCTTGCAAGTGGTTTTTGCTAGGGGGTTTTTTTTTTGTGTGTGACCAAAAACCCCATCACTTTCTCCCTTTTGGTGGAGAGCAAAGGGCCTTGGGGGCCCCCAGCTTTTTTATTTCCCCTTTACATAGTTTTTTGGTCTTGGTTCTTTGTAGATATTTTAGGAGTCTTTTTGTGGCACTTGTTCCGAATGCTTGATTTTTCCTCTAACTCTGCTGTCAGGGCCAAGATTCACAGCCATTAGGAGGAAATATTACAGGGGTTTGTAGAGGGGGTATTTTGGTGCAAACTGATGTTGTTGCTTCGTGATCCTCTGGAGTCTGACTAAGCAATGTTTCTGTTCAATTCGAGCTTTCCCTCATTGTTTGATGTCCATCTTTTGTTAGGGTGGGCCAAGATTTAAATTGGTCACTCTTTTCCCAAAATTTTTCCATTCATCTTTATTTCCGTGCTGTATTACTCGCGCGTTGACCATGATCTTTTGATTTCTCTGTACTGACCCCCCATGCCCTATGCCTCGCTCGGTCTGTTAGACGTCTGGGGATTTGCAGTTCTTGTTTTTTGTGCCCAGAGGTCAAGCCATCTGCAAATCTAGGTTGCAAAGGGGGGCTTCCACCAAAGGGGTGGAGGTGTGGGGGTTTTTCAGTTCTCTGTCTGAGTTTTCGAGGAAAGGTTGAAGGTACAGGTAGAAAGGCACCCTGGGGGGACTCCAACCGTGGTCTTGAAAAAACTGCCCCCTGGTTTTTCATGAAAACTGCACTTCTTGCATTCTTACAGGCCCTTTATGACTTCAATTTGGCAGTTTTCAATGTTGAAGTGCCCCGAGTACTTGCCAGAGGGGGTATGCCATACCCTTCAAGGCTTTTTGAAATCTATAAAATTTGGTACAAGTCTTTTTGGGGTTGGAAGCTTTTCTATCAGAATTTCTTGAAAATTTGTTCCTTGGCGCGTTTTTGGGCTAAAGCCCGCTGTTTTCTGCCCGGGTTTTTTGCTTTGGTTTTTTTAGTTGTTGAGGGGCTACCTGCAGCATGATCTTTCTAGGGTGGGTTTGAGACGTGGTTCTGTAGTTCTACTTTCTTGGGTTTTTCCTTTTTTTGGCAGGGGTATTACAAAAGACTGTGTCCATTCTTTTTGGGCCCTTTTTGGTGTTGGGGTCTTCTACCCAAAAAGTAAACGCCCTTTTTTTTCATTCCCTCCCTTTTTTTTGTTCAGGGGATGTTAAGAATTTCCCCGGGGTTCCCCTTTTTTCCCCCTTTTTTAAAACTGTGTTAAATTACATTTGATTGGTGGTTTTTTTTGGTGTTAGGGGGTTTGTTGGAAAAATATTTTGGGACGGGGGGTTTTTGGGTAGTTTTTAAAAAACCCCACAGTTTTTTGTCCCGGTTTGGGGAAAAACATTGTTTTTTAAAAGTTTCCCCTTTTTTTTCTTCCCAAAAACAGAGGTTTGGGTGTGTGGTTTTCGTTTGTGTTTTAGAGGTTGTAAGGGGTTTTTTGTTTCCCTTTTGGCCCCTTTCCCTCTTTGATGTTGTTGAAATTTTTTCTTTTTCCCCGTTCTTTGGTTCCCCTTTTTTTTCCTCATTCTTTGGTATCCATGTACTTGTTGGGTTGGGGTTTTTGACTTTTTGGGGCTTTTGTTCTTAAGTTTTTTTTTGTGCAGGGAAGAACCCCATTTTTCACCCCCTTTTTTTTTTTGGTTTTTGTTTGTAATGTTTCTTTGCCTGTGGGTTTTTACTTCTTTGATGTTGTTGGGGAAAGTGTTCAAAATCATTGTAATGGGGGGTGAGTGCGGCGAATTTCCCCCCAAGTTGGGTTGGAAAAATCTACAGAGAGGAATGGAGGGAACTGGTTGTCAAGTCTTCAGGGGTGCCATCATGGTCGCCAGACTAAGGGATAGATAGATAGATAGATAGATAGATAGATAGATAG
>JASPKP010006952.1:2500-13466 GCA_030674155.1 Stramonita haemastoma
ATGTCCTGTGTGCCTCCGCCCTCCTTCTGTCCCTAGCAACTTCAGCTGGACACTTTCGACGATACACTGCACTGTCAGTTGTAGTGTGTGCAACGGTTGGCCGGTTGGTGTCAGACGCAGCACAATCACTGTTTGATCGTCCTTACTGTCTATTTTAAACGACTTTAAGGACATTTCCTGCAAAAAGGTGTTCATAACACACTCTAAGCGGGAAGGCAATCCTGTCACTGGCATATTGAACGTTTTTGATGCAAAATATCACCACAACTACTCACTAGTTTCAAAAATCCTTCCTGCTGGTAGCCAAGCAAGGGAAGCCACCCCGAGAGAGAGAGAGACAGAGACAGAGACAGAGACAGAGACAGAGAAATATATATATATCACTTGGGGACGGATAGCTCAGTGGTCAGAGCACTCGCTTTCCCCAAGCCAAGGTTAAGCAGCATTGACGCGGTTACTGATTGGATGGGTGACCGTTAGCGCGCCTGGGCTTCAGTACAGTTCCCCAGTTCGCCCAGCTGTAAATGGGTACCTGCACTCTTCAGGGTCAGGGAAAGTAAAGCAAGAGGGGAGAGGAGATGGGCGCCGCCCTCAATATGCTGGCCCCTAGAGAAGCTCAGGTCTCTGATGTCTCGCTCATCAACGACCACATAGGTTAAAGGACACCTTTACCTTTTACCTTTACCTTTTCATTAATGTTCAACTTTCCAAAAAACGCACTACCTGTAAAAATTCAGGGCCGTGTCCCCCAACGACTTTTCAAGAAGTTAAGAAGAGAGATATACGGTGGATCAGTGGTGTTTGAGGTAAGGTGGTGGTCTGGATGCTAGTCTTCGGTTGAGATGATAAAAGCCAGTCTAGTGTGCTACACATAATTATTTAGCAAACGTAAAAACCCACGGCAACAAGTGAATTGTTCCTGGTAAAATTCTTTTTTAAAAACAATAGAAAACAAAAAACAAAAAAAAAACATTGTGATTGGGAAACAAATACAATTGCAGTGTGTGGGAGAGCAGCCCGAATTTTCACTCAGAGAAATCTGCCGTGATTAGAGTGGTTACAATACGACACTATAGAAAAAAAAGAAAAAATACAGAGATGAAAGCAATCATTGGTGGTTACCATTAAAAGACAATGTTCTCAGACAGGCATCGATCACATGAAGTGAAATGCAGAGACAAAAAAAAAAAACACTTAGGAAAGAAAAAGAAAGAAACGTGACTTAAGTCATACTGTCGCCCCCGATTTTAATTCATTTTATACATTATTCCTGAATCTGTCTGTTTCAATTACAGATTGAAATTTCTCCAGGAAATTGATTGATTTTTTTAACAGGCAAATGTCACACATGACTCGAATAGGAGCAAATAAAGCATTGAACAGAACTTTGGCTACACCTGGCTTTAAGAATAGACACTTTTCCTTCTGTTTTTTCTATAGGACTGTTGTTACCATACCTGCAGACTGAGACATCCACAGAAAAAAAAAACACTTTTATGACAGTCTAGCTTCTCACTCAAAACTCATGTGATTTGGTAGGTTTGAATTTTTTCAGCAAAACACCGTACCCCCTCAGTTCTTTGCCGTCTGCTAGCTTCCTAAACCGCAATATGCACGCGCGGGTCAACGCTGTAGGAACACAAGCAATCCTCATTTTCATAATCATTTCCAAGTTTCTCGTGACTACCTGGTATTGCTCTATGTCCTCAATCCCGAAAAGAAGGGCACAGTAGATTTTTTTCATTCTTTAAAAAATCTCTGAAAATCAACAATCACAAAATTCCGACTGCCACTCCCATACAAGATACTACACGACCCGTAAGCTAACACAGGAGTGTAACCGTTGTCAATTTCACAAAATGGCGACAGTTTTTTTCCGTTTCCAGTCGAAACTTCCTTTTTTTTCCTTCTTTCTTTGTCTTTAAATTTTCCTATCTCTTGCTTTTATTGAACGTGTAATGTACACGTTATGGCACCACCCTGCTTTACCCTTCATTTTGTCTTCAATTGTGAAAAACATATCGACTTTCGTTCGTGTTTATATGTAGCTAAGGTCAAAGGTGTGACTAGTGATGTGTGTGAATAAAACCCTCAACTATCTTGCTTCTCTATTATCGTCCACATATCTATGATACTAGACGATGCTCATTTGTTAAAATGACATTTTATTCCAAGAAATCGTACCTATAACAATGATAATGATAATGATAAAATAATAATAATAAATAATAATATATAATAATATAATAATAATAATAATAATATAATATTATTAATAATAAAAAATAATAATAATAATAAATAATAATAATAATAATAATAATAATAACAATAATAATAATAATACACGGAACTTATATAGTGCTATATTTTGTAAAAACAAATCAAAGCGCTTGCATTCGACCTATACAACACACAATCCAAAAAAAAAAAATTCATAGTTTTAGCAAATTCGAATGTACACACACACGTACACGCACACCGCGCGCGCGCGCACACACACACACACACACACACACACCAACACCACACACACACACACACACACCACACAACACACACACACACACCCCCTATGCACACTTACCACATAGCAAACAACAAGCTCAAAGCTCACAATGTGCTCAACAGCAATGAAAGTGTCAGTCTTTACATCTGGCAGCTGGTAGACATCAAGTTTTTTCAAACTGGAAAAGTGAATTTTTAAACACTAGTGACAACAGATATTTGTAGCTTAAACAATCCTCTCAAAAGTAAGTGGACTTGGAGATATTGTTAATGGAAAAGAAAAAAATGTAGAAAAAATATACATAGATATATCAACTATCCCTTTACAAGTCATATCGACTATCTCTTCAAAGTCACTGGATTTCGAGATATTGTTATGGAAAAGAAAAAGAAATGTAGAAAATATACATAGATAAACACAACCTTTTCACTACATATTCCTTAAAATTTCCCGTTTTGCAATATCCCAAATAACAACAATGTGTTTAAACTGCCTAAGAGAGAGAGAGAGAGAGAGAGAGAGAAGAGAGAGAGAGAGAGAGGAGAGAGAGAGAGAGAGAGAGAGAGAGAGAGAGGAGGCAAGGCAAGCAAGGCAAGGCAAGCAAGGCAAGGCAAGAGACAGGGAGACAGACAGAGACAGAGACAAGAGACACAGACAGACAGAATCAGGGCATTTCTTGTCTGGCACGAGCTAAAACGTCATAGGTGTTTACCACGAACATGGTTGTTTTTGAAAAAAACAAAAACTCTGGTATTGCTTTTCCTCCATGCTTATCTTTTTATTTAGCTTCTTCCATAACGCAGTGACCGCCCTGGGTTTTGCCCCAAAAAGATGGCCAGGGCATGGTGATCCCGAGAGCAATAAAAGAGCGGGGGTTTGAATCTTCTCTTACTTAATCTTTTAAAAGTTTTATGTTGTTAGTTCTTCTGGTTTTTTTTTAACTAAGATTTCAACTTTAACCAGGGACAGGCCGTGGGTGGATCGGTAGGGCTTTTGAACAATATGACGGATGGATGGATGACATTGGATTGGATTGATTGGATTGGATTGGAAAAGTCAAGGTCGTCTGAGGGTTTTGTGGCGTGTGGTTTCAATCATTAACGTAGCTTAAAGACTGATTTCAGAGTATAAAAAGTTCACGAGCATTTCCCCCACCTCCCCTCCCCCCCCCCCCCTTCCCTTTTTCACCCGTCCTAATTCTTTCACTTCATCAAATGTCTATCCTCTCTCTCTCTCTCTTCTCCTCTCTCTCCTCCTCTCCCTCCTCTCTCCTCTCTCTCTCCCCTCCTCTCTCTCTCTCTCTCTCCCCTTTTTCCTTTTGCTGGTTTTTTTTTTTTTGTTTTCAAGTTTTTTGTTTGTTTGTTTGTTTGTTTTTATTCAAATCAAAATCATCATTGTTCTTACTTCTTTTTTTTCGTTTCGAATGAGTCCTTTTTTTAATAACATTACCTTAATATTGAAACCTCGCCCTATTTTCTTACCTGTTGTTTGATACTTGGTAAGGTTTTTTGCTCTTGGAAATTTGGATCATTATAATTGTTCTTGTTTATTTTGAGGCTATCTTTTATCTTGATGTTATCCCTGAAAAGGGGGGGGACTGGATGTAAAAAAGCACATGAGTGTTTAAATCTATTATCCTCGAATAAAAGAATTTTCCCTTGCCTTGCCTTGGGCCTTGTCCTCTCTCTGTGTCTCTGTGCCCCTCTGTGTCTCTGTGTTTTTCTTTTCTCTGTCTCTGTCTCTGTCCCCTTCTCTCTCCTCCTCTCCTCCTCTCTCTCTCTCTCATTTCCCCTCTCTTCTCACTCTTTTCTCTCTCTCTCTCCCTCTCTCTCTCTCTCTCTCAATGTGCTTGAACAACGAAAAAGAGCGAGCCAGTGTGCCTACATGATTAAAGACATTGGATGACATGGTAACCCTGTCACAGAACCAATTGTGTCAATGTATGATGTTATGAATTTGAATATGTTGAAAACCCTTTCAAATGGGGGGCCCACACACACACTAAAAAGAGAAGACACACAGAAAAAGAATTGCGAAGTAGGAAGAAAGCAAGAAAGAGAGAAAGAAAGAAAGAAAGAAAGAAAGAAAGAAAGAAAGAAAGAAAGAAAGAAAGACAGAAAGACAGACAGACGACAGACAGACAGAGGCTGAGAGGGGAGGAGACACGGAGAAAAGAGAGAGATAGAGGAGAGAGAGTCGAAAGAAAAAGGGAGGGAAGAGAAGAGGGGAGAGAGAGGGGAGAGAGAGAGAGAGAGAGAGGAGCAGACAGACAACAGACAGACAGACCGGGCCAGACAGCAGACAGACAGACAGACAGAGAGAGAGACAGACAGAGAGAGAGAAGAGAGAGAGAGAGAGAGAGAAGAGAGAGAGAGAAAAGGAGAGAGAGAGAGAGAGAGAGAGAGAGAGAGAGAGAGAGAGAGAAAGTTTTCCAAGGTCAGTCAAGTTCGTCGTAATTTGTTTTTGTTTTTTGTCACCCACCCTGAAACCTAAACAGACGCTACAATTTTTTTTTTTTTTTCGAAAATGTGTCAATTTTGGGACAGTAAAAACGAAAAATCTCTCCACTTCAAATTTTTTAAAAAAAACAAAACCCCGAACAAAAATAAAAAAAAAGAACTGCTTTAAACCATCAATGAAGAACTAATTTGAAATAATTAAGACACAAAGCCCCAAAGGGGAACAACCAATAAAGAAAACGAACAACACACAGAGCAAAAACTAATATGAGAAAGCAATGATCAAAAAATCAAATAAAAAAAAAAAAACCTTTCCCCCTGCGCAACAGAAAAGAGAGAAGAGAGAGAGATAGAGGAGAGAAAAGGGGGAAGAGAGAGAGAGAGAGAGAGAAAGAGGGAAGCAGAAAAAGAACAGAGAGAGACGAGAGAACAGAGACGGGAACAGAACAGAGATACAGAAAATACAAAGACAAGAGAGAAGAGAGAGACAGAGAGACAGCGCTCGAATTCTAAAAAATTTTATTGGGGGGCCCCCCACCCATCGAAATTTCACATTGGAGCCCGTACGTTTTTAACCCCAAAAAAACAACCCCCTTAAAAATGGTTCTCGGTGCGGGCTCGAACCGGGGCCAGAAAGTACAAGAAAAAATCCCCTAAAAAACCGGGGGAAAAATCCACCCCCTCGCCCCCTATGATGAAGAAAAAAAGAAAAGGGGGTCAAGACAACACTCTGGGGGGCATGCCGTTACACGGACAATGGGGGGGGGACCAAGACCCTCAGGGGGCCCCCTTTCCCAAAAATCCAAAGACATTTTCCCAACCCTACGAAAAACCCCAAAATTTGGGCTGAATGAAAACAATTTTTTTTGGGTTTTTGAACGATTAATCACCATCGCCGCCGCTGTACCCCAGGGGTTTTGGGGCTTTTTGGGAAAATCGAACCCTAAATTTTTCGGGGGGGGTTTCCCCATTTTTCGGCAAAGGGGCGTTTGGGGCCCCCGGAAAAAGGGGCACTTTAGGGGTTTTTTCCCCCAACCCCCCCCCCATGTAAAAAGGGTACCAACCTTTTTTTGGGGTTAACCCTGCGATAAAACGGGGGGCGCCCACCGGGGGGGGGTCTTTTGACCTCATCGTTTTAAACCCCCACAAAAACCCCGGGGTAAGCACCGGGCCGATGAGCCTTAGTTTGGGGAAAAACTTTAACTTAAATATCACCCCATAAAGGGGGCAGGATAGCTCAGGGGGCAGAGCACTCGCTTCCCAAAAAAAGGTTAAGCACAACGAGCGTAGTTACCAGTTAAAGGGGGTGACTGTTTGCGTCCCTTTGGGTGTCTTTACATTCCCTCACCCCAACCCAGGGTAAAGGGAACCTGCCCCCCAATAGGGTCAGAGAAGGTAAAGAAAGCGAGGGAAAGGAGGGGGGCCCCGGGTCCCCCCCAACATGCGGCCCCGGGGGAAAAACCCTAAGGCCCCCTGATGCCTCCACCCCTACGACCAAAATAGGAAAAGGGAACACCTTTACCTTTCCCTTTAAAAAAAACCCCTTTTAGTAAAAAATTGAAAAAAAATCGGTTTAAACCCCCAAACAAACTTTTTTGAAAGGGGTGAATTTAAACATTTTTGGTACGTTTGGCGAAGCCAACAAACAAACAAACAAACAAACAATCAAAAACGTTTCTTCAACTCATTTACCCAAAGGGCCAGTGCTAAACCACTTTTTTCTCATAAATTTTTATTTTTTTTTATTTTATTTTATTTTATTTCATTTTTTCTATTCATCTTTTTTGTTTATTTTTTCTTTTATTATCGAGAAAAATGGAATACCCACTCTTGTACTTTTTTTTTTAAAAACCCCAAATTCCCCGTGTGAAATCATTTTGAAAAATGTTGTAAACGTTTAAACCCCCCAAAGCCACCCCCGTAAAAAACGGTGAAATGGGAACAGAGACATTTTAAAAAACTGCAAACCGGGGGGAAAGGGGGTGAAAAAAAAAAGCACAAAGGTTTTTTCCATTTTCCTCGATTAAAAAATAAATAAAAATAAAAAACCGGGGGGGGGGAAAACGTTATTTTTACATTTAAATCAAAAAATTTTTTTGGGGAAAGGGAAATCAACACAGAAGCAGTTTGGCCCGCCAGGGCAAAGGGGTAAAGCCCGAAATCGCCCTTTAAAAACCAACCAGGGCCCCCCCAAAAATTGGGGGTTTTGAATCTTGGGGGCCGTCGGCGGAATTTAAATTTTTTCCCGGAAATTTTTTTTATTTTTTTTTACAATCTGCCAGGCCCAACCTTCGTTTGTAAACCTCCCCAGTACTTATTTCCCTTCGTGTGTGTGTGTGTTTTGGGGGTTGTGGGGTTTTTGGGGTGTGTGTGTGTGGTGTGTGTGGTGTGTGTGTGGGGGGTATGTGTGTGTGTGTGTGTGTATGAAAGTATGTAAATGTATAAAAGTATGTAGGGTATGTGGGGATGTATTATTATTTTATGAATTATTTTAAAGTTGTAGTAAAAAATGAAAATTAGTATGAAAATGTATGTATGTATTTTAAAATTTAAAAATCAGAAGAAAAAAATTTCTGCACTTTAAATTTAAAAGAAACCATAATTCACGTCACCTTTTGGTTAGGTTAAACGGTAACCCCGAAACATACCCAGCATACATCCCCAAAGGGGGGGAAAAAACGCCCCTTTCCATGAGGGGGAAAAAATGGTCGCATACCCCAAAAAACCCGACCATTAGTAAAAACCCGGTTTTTTATTGCCCGTGCTCATTACCTTGTTTTTAAAAACAAAAAGGGGGAGATCTAAGGGGGGGGGGGGGGAAAAAAATATTGGGAAAAAATTTTTTTTGTTCTGTATAATTCCCAGTCGCAAATCCCCAGTATCAATTGCAGAAAGTAAATTTTCCAGTAAAACCATGGGACAGTGATTGAAATAAAATTTTATAAACTTAAACATCATCCATTACATTCTTTTTTCCTTTCCCCCCTCTCCCCCCCCTCTCTTTTTTCAGTACAAATTTTTAAAGTGGGAAAGTCCCATTTTCCCAAAACCCCCCTTGTAGTAAAAAGGGGGCGTTAAAAAAAAAAAACCCAAAAAAAAAGAAGAAAAAAAAAGAAGAAGAAGAAGAAGGGAAAAAAAAAGAAGAAGAAGAAGGGAAAAGGGGGAAAAAAGAAGAAAAAAGGGAAAAAAGGGAAAAAGGAGAAGAAAAGGGAAAAAAAAAGAAAAAAAAAAAAAAAAGAAGAAGAAGAAGAACCTGGCACTCTAAAAACCCCGGAACCATGGATAAGGGGGGGGGGGGGGGGGGGAGGGGGGACAAAAAAACAAAAACAAACAAAGAAAAAGGGCCCTGTGAGGCTCACGTAAAATGGGGACAAATTTTGCGTATGACAAACACCACCACAGTCAGTATCTAGGAGACTAAAACTCTCCAAGCAGTTTGATGGACCAGATCCGTGTGTGGCCCGACCGCGTGTCGTGGGCAGTCACTCACTCAGTCAGTCAATCTGTCAGTCCCTTCAGGCCCTCAGCTCAGTCAATCTGCAGTCCCTTTAGTCACCCCAGTCAGTTTAGTCAGTCCCCCCAATCTGTCAGTCCTTCAAAACAGTCCCGTCAGGGTGACCAGTATTAGCCTGGGTGACCCCTTTCCAAGGGGGTTGGCTCCCCCTCACACAAAAAGGGTAAAGGTTTCAATTCTAGGGCACATAAGCTCCAGGTGAAAACTGGGATGTTTTCTGGGTTTTGGGTTTTTTTCCCGGTGGTGGGGTTTAGAAGGAATGTTCCCCCCCCCTTTCCCCCCCCCCCCCCCCCCCCCCCCCCCCCCCATCTAAAAGCGAAGAGTTTCCCGGTTTGAAAACCCAACCTATCCTGAGTTTGTCATGTAATATGCAATCTTTAAAAAAAAAAAAAAAAAAGGAATAACATTTCGAAACGAGTGCTGAACAGTTGCATCATCATTGTAAATTTTTTAAAAATATCATTACAGTCTTCCTTTATTTTGGTAGACGAACGTGGATGTAAGTCTTATACCATAAAAAGATTCCCCTTTTAAAACCTTCCCCCTGTCCCGTGTTCCGCGGCCATGAAGTTTTTTTACCACTTGCCCCCACTCCTCACAATATTAAACTAACTTTAAAAAGCACACTACGTTTTTTAAAAGGGGGAGGGTCACCTTTTTTGGGTCATTGGGGTCATTAATCCTATTTTGCCTTTGTTTATGAAATAAAAAATTGCAACGGGGGGGGGGGGGGAGCCGTTATGATCCTTTTCTTTTGAGAGATTGTTGTTTATTTATTTATTTTATTTTTTTTTATTTATTTATTTTCTTTTATATCGAAGAAAGGGGAAAACACTCTTTGTTTTTTAATCCAGCCCCCCGTGTGTATGCATTTTGAAAATGTCATCTGTTCCCACCGGGCACACGGGGGCCTATCCTTTTACAAAAAAGGGAACCGGGATTAACGTGTCCAAGATGTTCTGCGTGCGTTCGCAACGGGGCCTCTTTTTTTAAAAAATTTCCCATCCGAAGACTTTTTGGGGGAGAGTGGAGTCAGCACTGATGTTAACCCCCCGGGGGAAAAAATCTCCTCGCCCGGGGGAATCGAAACCCGGGTCGTAAAATTGCGACGCAATATTCTGACCACTGGGTTTAAATTGTGGAAAAAGTTTCAGTACATTCCCGCGAGATTCTGTAATTTGTGTTACCTGGGGACTTTTACAGGGTTTTTTCACGCCTGGTTCAGGAGAAAAGGCAAAGGGGGCCTGTATGTAAATGCACAATCCCCCGCAATGTGTTTTGGGGTTATTTTTTTTTTTCTGACATAATTATTCAGTTCATCTTTGGTTTGCTGCGGGGTGGGTGTTGTTGGTCCCTTGTTTTGACTACATGGAAATATAACTCTTCATGGCTTCTTTCATGAAGCTTTAAGGATTGCATGTTTACCAATATAATTTTTTTTTTTTTAAATGGAAAAGGTGTCCCATAACCTCCCTTTGGGCGTAGGCGAGCGAGGCCTCAGAGACCTCAGCTTCTCTAAAGGGCCAGCTAATTGAGGCGGGCCCCTTCCCTCCCTCGCTGCTTTACCTTCCCTGACCCTAAAAGGAACAGGTACCCATTTCCCTGGTGAACGGGGGAACTGTATGAAGAAGCCAAGGCGCGCAAAAGATCATAAATCCACCTGGTTAAAAAACCCCTCCATGCGTTTAATTTAACCGTTTTCTTTTAGGAAAGCGAGTGCCTTTACCACAGAAACAAAAACTATCTCGTCCCTTGTTTACTAATGATGAAAAGTGGACCATCAGGTTTCTCTGTTTTCGTGGTCCGGGAAAGTCTGATTGAAAACGCATCAGTACCAACAGTTTTCAGAGTAGGTGATGTGGGCCCGACACCCTATTCGGACCCCCGATTTGACCTGTACAGACGGTTTTGACTCCACACAGACAAAAGAAATAATACGTTATTAATAAGGGGGGCCCGGGTATTGGCTTCAAGTCAATCAATAAGTCAAGTCAAAAAATGTCTTTTTTTAGGGGAAAAGATTTAAGTTTACAAACTTTTTTTTTATCCTGCACTAAAAAAAAAATCAAGAAAATTGACTTTAAACAATCAAAGACAAAAAAAACCGTGGTTGAAAAATAAAATAAATGAGGATTTTCTCCAAACAGATTTTACAAGATAAAAACTCAAGACAGTAGCATAAAAATCAAATCATACAGACAAAAAATGGAAATACAAAAAAACATGGGGATGAATAACCTTTTTAGGGCCTCTTTATTTTTTTTTAAATTTTTTTTATTTTCCCAAAATAATGGAATAAACATTTTTGAAGGGTCTTTTTTTACAATTTGTCCCCTTTTGTGTGCAGAATTTTGTAAAATTTGTCACCGTTCCCCAATCGGCACATAATAATTTTTCTCTTTCCCAAAAGCGGGGGCGGGTTTTAACGTGTAAAGCAAGATGTTCTGGGGCTGATTTTTTTTTTTTAGGTGCTAGTTGTTCCTC
>JASPKP010000695.1:0-2500 GCA_030674155.1 Stramonita haemastoma
CCTCGCTCCCCTAAACCACTTCTTATGGGACCCCCTTTATTTTATATATTTTAAAAAATATATATATATATAATATATATAAAAATTTTAAATATAATAAAATAATATATATAATATAATATATATTATAAATGTAACTTTTTTTATATAACTAATCTATATATATATATATTATATATATATATATTTTTTAAGTTGGTGTGTGTGTTGGGGTGTGTGGGGTGTTTTGTGTGGGTGTTGTGGGGGTGTGTGTGCCGCGCGCGCGCGCTGTGTGTCAAATCAAATCAAACAAATCAAAATCAAATTTTTTTTCCAGATAGTACATTGAATAAGCATCGATTTGCTTTTTTTCATCAAGCTACTACTAAAGAAAAGAACAAAAACAAAAAAACAAACAAACAAAAACAAACAAAAAACAAAGAAAAAATCCCTAACACAATTAAACAAAAAAAAAAAGAAAAAAAAGGGGGAAAAACCCAACCTCCCCCCCTCCCCCATTTCAACCAACATTAATTAGCTAAAAATTTCAACAGCCTTAAAAAAAAATTTGCCTATAAAAATACAAGCAACAACAATACGTGCGTGCTGCTGCATCGTCGTGTGTGCGTGGTGCGTCGTGCGTGCTGTGTGGGTGTGTGTGTGTTTCCCCTCATCCCTTCCCTTTCTCCAAAGATTATGTTAAAATTTTAATGCTTTTGTTTTTTGTACTTGTAACCTATTTTAAGGATCAACTCGCACCGGAGCTGTACAGTTTTTGTTTTTTTTCTCCCTTTAAGCGTGCATATTTTACGGCTGTTTGAACTATTTGTTACAGTTATACCCCTTATTATTTCTATTTATTTGTTTAATTTTAGTCTTTTATTCGAGGATAATAAATAGCCACTCATATGCTTTTTACGTCCACCCCCGTATTATCATTTTTTAAAAATTTTGTTCTCGAGCTGTGTGTCAAGTTTATGAGAAATCCCAGTTAAATAGTAAACGTGTGTTTTTTTTTTTAATTAATTTTTTTTTATTCTATTTATTTTTTTTTATTACCTTAATCGAGGATAAGGAATAATCACCATAAGCGCATCCAGTCCCCGTGTGATGCGTTTTTTGTAATCGTGTCATCTTTCCCACCACAAAAAAGGCCACCTTACAAGAACGAACAGGATTTAACGTGTACACAAAGTTCTCGAGCGTTTCGCACGGGGCCTCGGTTTATTGTCCTCACCAAGGACTTGGTGTGTGTGTGTTGTGTGGTTTGGGTGTGTGGGGTTGTGTTTTGTGGGTGTTGTGGGGTTTTGTGGTGTGTGTTGAACTAAAAGGGGACATGGGATCATTCATAAATCTGAACAAAGTCCGACAGAACTACAAGTTCTCTGACAACACAAAGACTTGCCAGCATGACGTCAGCCGTAGAGACATCTACGTCATTGAGGGAGGCGGGTAGAGGTGAGACTCATTAAGTGTTGGGGCAGTGACGTCAGAAAGAGGGCTGCTCTGTGGGGGTGGTAGATGCAACCAAACCTGTACAGACAGACAGACAGACAGACAACAACAGGAAAATTATGAAGGTAATGCATATGCGGTGGATATCCCCGAAGTTGAATATGCTACTTTAATGCTGGGCAAAGGGCCACATACCAAAAAATCCACCACTGGTAAAGTTCAGAGCTCTAGTTGAGGAGCCCACCCCCACCCCCACCCCCGCCCCCACCGGCAAAAAAAAAAAAAATGAAAAAGATAATGAGGTGGGCATAAGGAAAAAAAAGAAGATGAGAGTCAAAACCTTCTATTCGGATCTTCTGAACACAAACTGCCTCTAGATTTTTGCATTCCATCACGCAATCAGGTCAGGCACACATGCTCGCTTGCCCTTTTCCTCCTTCTAATAAGTACATACCAGCAGCTATAATTACTTCCAGACCTCAGCAGGATTTGTACCTCCAGCTTGATAGAGCTTCGCCATGTGGTGGCAATTATGTGAATGTCACAACGTGATGGAAATCACTGTGTGTAAATCCCGGCAAATCCCGTTCGGGATTCAGGGCTGGGTGGGGGGGGGGGGAGCAATTATTTCAATCCTGGCAAATCCCGTTGGGGACTAAGAGGGTTAGAAGAGGGCTTCTGTCTTGAAGTCCTGTTGTTGTGATTTCTCTTAACATGCAGCTTTCTTTCCTACTTCCACCTGCATTTTCAAACCACTCCACTGTTTTCCATTTTAACAAAGACATGAGACAGAGCTCCCTGTGAACCTCAGTCCCAGAAGATGCACTGCAGCATGCACAAAGACAAAGCTAAACTGAAGTATGTCTGGACAGAGAAACCAGAATGAGCAACGTGGGGACGTTAGCAGAGCAGGAACTTCACCAAAGATGAGGCAGCAAAGCATCAAAGTAATCAATAAAAAAAAAAAAATAGTAATAATAAAATAACGATGAATGAAGTCAGTGAACAAAGTTACACGTGGAAGGAAACTGTGCCTCTTTTGACAAGAGTGTGCATGTGTGCGCGC